>JARSSU010023360.1:0-23827 GCA_029619165.1 Eurosta solidaginis
CCTTTTTCTTTATGTCTCGTTCATTTTTTAAAGTTCACCGATTCGGATCTTTCATTAGTCGCTTGTGGCAATTTCTTACTTTTTCATATTTATTGAAATAATTTTTAAAAACATGTAGGTCGTAATTGTATAAAATTTTCATTTCATTTTTTTAATAATTTATATATATTTTTAAAACATTTTAGTCGTTCTACTGGCCATATCATATCAATTTTTTTATTTGTCATATTTTATCATACATTAATTTATTATTTTAATATTTCTTATTATTTTTAATATTATTTTTAATTCTAAATATTATATTTATTTAACGTCTTTTTTTTTTTTCGGAAGTCTGGCATTTTTATACAACACATTTAATTTATTATATTTATTAAATCCTCCTCCAACAATTTTTTAATCACAATTTTTCATTCATTATTTGTTTTTTTTTTGTTCTTTTTATTATTTTATTTCCCATTTGTTCCATTTTTCTTAATTTATTTTATATTTTTTTTATATTATTACAATATCATGTAGGTAGTAGGTCACGGCGCGTGCCAATTGGTAGAGGAAGAAAAAAAGGCAAATTAAACATGGAAAACTCAAATCCGAGGAGCCAAGAATTTAGTGCGGTCATGCAACTTAACACTTAGTATGGAAGTCACGCTCGACATCTCTAGCACATCGACGCCACAATGGAACAGTGAGAAAAGATAAGAGATTAAAGGTATCTGTGAGAAAGAGATCAAATAAAGAGATAAAAAATCTGAGATTAGTAGGAGAAGCTTCTTGTTTGCTCTTTCTAGATATAATTCGGAGGTGTTATCCTCCCCCTCCTTCGCCTCTCGCCTTCTCCGTTAAATTTTGGGTAGTCTATTTTTTATTTATTAAATACTTTTTTCTAACATCCCACACACAAGTAATACGTTTTATCATGAGTTAATTAATTCGTGTGTGGTTGTGGAAATAGAAGTTAATTGTATTGTTTTTTATTTGTGGGATGTTATACATATATTTACTTGTGGATGGGCCAACTTCCTCAAATGTTTATTGTTAGTTTTTGATGTTGCTTTTCGTGGTAAACATCTTTTATCAGACGGTGTTGTTGTGTCTCACGGGTTGTTGCTCGATTCTTTTCGTCGTTTGTTTTCTTTTTTTTTTTGTTTTCGTCATTGAGGAAATCCAGAATGTAAGCATTATAGCTATTGTTAGTTGATAGTTTATACAGTATAGCGTTAGGCTTTGTTTATGGTGATATGCTATAAATTATTGGAGCTTTTCTATTGTTTGACCGATTATTTATCGTATTGTGCGTTTAAGCTGTGGTGGGGGTTTCAATTGTTATGCGCTGTACGTGTATATAAGCTTTTTTTTTTTTATCGAAAAGTTAACGATTATTTATCGAAAATGTATCGATATGTTATCAAAAATTTTCGATTCGTTATCGAAAATTTATCGATTTGTGATAAAAAATCGATATTTATCGAAAAGTTATCGATTTGTTATCGTTGTTCACACCTCGAAAAATTACTTGGTAATTACGTTCTTTTTTTCTAAAAAAAAGTTGCACAAATAACTATATGTAGCAAGGCTACACCTAATTACTTCTGAGCACAAGTACCATTCATACTAGTGTAAATATAATACACTGGTTTTGGAAGTTCGCAATACTGATCGCGAGAATTTTATGGTGTGTTCACATTAGAGCCTTAATGCTGGCAAAAATGCTTAATATAACTGTCATTCACGTCATCTTGAAGTTTGATGCGGGTTGTTTGCGTTGAAGCTTCGATCCTAGCATAGATAGTTCTCACCACACTCGAGGCCCAGGCCCACAGATCGACGAGCTATGCAACAAAATAAACGGCTACCTCC
Source organism: Eurosta solidaginis (assembly GCA_029619165.1). Taxonomy (NCBI): domain Eukaryota; kingdom Metazoa; phylum Arthropoda; class Insecta; order Diptera; family Tephritidae; genus Eurosta; species Eurosta solidaginis. Next base: position 1,858 of record JARSSU010023360.1, read on the forward strand.
CTGATCTCTCCAGTTTCTTCACCTCGCGAAACCCGACATTATAACCAACTAAGTCACAGGCGACCTTATTTACAACATGGACGTCCCAAATATCGCACGTTTTGAACGTCCACGTCAATGGCACTACGCTACCGACTGTATTACACCCCAAAATCTTGGGTGTGACGTTCGATCAGGATCTACATTTTGGTGAGCATGCAGCCGCAGTTGTACCGAAAATCCAAAATAAAATAAAAAAAATAAATATAAGGCGCGATAACCTCCGAAGAGATCTAAGGCCGAGCTTCTCTTCCAATTTGCGTCGTGCTCCTCTTGATTTTCCCTACAAATTGGCCGGACGGGACCTACATGATTTTATGCCGACTCCGAACGGCATCTGCAAGGCAGATGAGTTTTCACTGAGAGCTTTTCATGGCAGAAATACACCCGGAGCGCTTGCCAAACACTGCCGAGGGGCGACCCCGCTTAGAAAAATTTTCTTCTAATTGAAAAAACCTTATTTCTAAAATTTTTGATGTTGCTTTGCCCGGGGTTTGAACCCAGGGCATCCGGTGTGGTAGGCGGAGCGCGCTGCCATCACACCACGGCCGAAAATCCAAAGCCGTAATAAAATTCTCAAATCTCTTGCTGGTAGTACTTGGGGAAAAGATAAAAAACGCTCATTACCAGTTAAAAAGCAATTGGCCAGCCGAATGCATGCTACGCGTCCCCAATATGGTCGCCAAGCCTAAAGATTACCCACTGGAAGAAGCTACAGGCCTGCCAAAATACTGCCGTCAGAACCGCCACGGGTTGTCCCCTTATGTCCCCAGAACACCATCTACATAATGAGGCGAGAATACTCCCAATAAGGGAAAGAAATGAAATTCTAACCAAACAGTTCCTGAGGAATACCCAGAAAACTGGGGCATCCCAACAGACATCTGATTGATGAGCCAACACCGCCCAGGGGCTTAAGGAGCCACCTCCGTGAGCTCTATGAGGAAATACGGCGTCTAAGAACACAGCCGTATGATGCCAAAAAACATAAACAGGTACTTGGTGAACTCCATAACAGGCGTCGGACCTCTATATCAGGAATTGCCCGGTGAATCCAGTACTCAAAAGATTATACCCTAAACTTGCAGAAGAGGAACGCACGCTCCCTAGGGAAACGCGAGTCACTCTAGCCCAACTTCGATCTGGATACTGTAACAGGTTAAACTCTTACCTATCCAGAATCAACCCCGACATAAAAATGTATGCCCTGCTTGCAATGTGTCCCCACATGACACCAACCATCTCTTCAATTGTAATGTGGAACCAACGCCTCTACACCTCTCTCATTATGGTCCACCCCTGTTGAAATAGCAAGTTTACTCGGACTCCCGTTAGCGGACATTGATGACAATTTGTGATCAGTCAGACCTATTGGATGGGACGAAGCACTGCTACAACAACCACACTCGAGGCTACATGTGTACTTAAGAATTTTCAAAGCTCCACTCACACTAAGCATCAGATTAGACATGAACTCCACCTTAGACATGCTTCAGGTGTTGGCTATTATGGAACTAAGTTGACGCAATACAGAAACGCTGACTACCTCGTTGTTGTCCAAAATTGTTGCCATAGTTCGACGCAGCGAATGGAGGCGATGAAACTGACAGCTGTGTTAACAGACCCGTATTTATAGACTTTTGCTCCCTGCAGCTAATGTACGTACATTAATAGACTGACTCTTGTGCTGGTGGCTCTTTTGCTAGACGTTCTTGTAAATAGCTTACGCTAGTAGTTATAATATGGGATAGTTCAAAAGCGTTCACAGTTTCCAAATATAGAAACTTATATTTGGAGCTAAGGCATGGGTCATGATTTCTTTTACTTAAGAAGATTTGACCTTTTGAGCTTTTGTTAATGAACACTTTCTTCTATTCATCATTCTTCTAGTTTCGGTTGAATCTTAAGCAAAATTTAGACTAGTCTTCTTCTTTCCTCTAGTGGAGTTTGGCTAATGCACTCCAACTTCTTTGTAAAACTTTCCAAACACTATCCTTACTAACATTCTCGTGATTATCTCCTCCTTGGTCATATATGAATCGGAGATATTTGGCTGCTTAAATCCGATTGTTGTACAAACGGTTATCGTTGCTATTGTATTGCACAGCACTGCTTATAGACAAGTACAATAGCACACAGACGGGCCAATTTCCGGTGAGCGCAAAGGTCTAAAACGAACAGGTAAAGAGACATCACAAAAAAAAATAAAACAAGTAAGAACGGGACTGTCTTCGGCTGTGCCGAAGACTTCATACCTTTCATGAATGGGGCTGAACAATAATCTTATCCCGTTCGTAATCTCCGAATAATCGCATGTATAAGATAAGAAATATATAGTGAACAGATCTACATACCTTAACGATTTTTAAGATAAATATAAAATAAAAAACGGGTAGGTACTTTGTGTGAGGATGCAAAGTTTCAGGTTTTTTGTGGTCTGCGTGTAAAAACTATGACTACGAATCACGTATTTCAAAAATATATGACGAAAACGTAACTATTTGATGAAATTTGATGAATTTTGAAGATTCTAGCCGTAAAAAAGGGGTCAAAATGACAGTTTATATGAAGTATATAATATATATACGACCGATCTCTATGATTTTTTCAGACAACAATATATGCTATATACGTAAGCATTTTGTGAAATTTGAAGCTTCTAACTGTTAAAACGGGGCAGAAATTGCGCAAAGTTTCTTATCTGAACAATCGGTTGTATGAGATATATACTATGTGTACCACCGATCTCAATGATTTTTTCAGACATCAATATATGCTATACACGTAAGCAGTTGGTGAAATTTGAAGCTTCTAGCTGTTAAAATGGGGCCGAAATCGTAAAAAAAATATTTATATACTATATATATATACTATATATACCATCATATATATATTATATATATCACCGATCTCTATGATTTTTTGACACAACAATACATACTATATACGTAAGCAATCGGTGAAATTTGAAGCTTATAACTGTTAAAATGGGGAAGAAATTGCGCAAAGTTTCTTATCTGAACAATCGGTTGTATGGGATATATACTATATATACCACCGGTATCTATGATTTTCTCAGACAACAATATATGCTATACACGTAAGCATTTGGTGAAATTTGAACATATCTAAACGATTTTAAGATAAATATAAAATAAAAAATAGGTAGGTAATCTGTGTGAGGATGCAAAGCTTCACGTTTTTTGTGGTCTGCATGTAAAAACTATGGCTACGAATCACGTATTTCAAAAATATATGACGTAAACGTAATTATTTGATGAAATTTGATGAATCTTGAAGCTTCTAGCCGTAAAAAAGGGGTCAATATGACAGTTTATATGAAGTATATAATATATATACGACCGATCTCTATGATTTTTTCAGACAACAATATATGCTATATACGAAAGCATTTTGTGAAATTTGAAGCTTCTAACTGTTAAAACGGGGCAGAAATTGCGCAAAGTTTCTTATCTGAACAATCGGTTGTATGAGATATATACTATGTATATCACCGATCTCAATGATTTTTTCAGACATCAATATATGCTATACACGTAAGCAGTTGGTAAAATTTGAAGCTTCTAGCTGTTAAAATGGGGTAGAAATTGCGAAAAGTTTCTTATCTGAACAATCGGTTGTATGAGATATATACTATATATAGAACCGATCTCTATGATTTTTTCAGACAACAATATATGCTATATACGTAAGCAATCAGTGAAATTTGAAGCTTATAGCTGTTAAAATGGGGTAGAAATTGCGAAAAGTTTCTTATCTGAACAATCGGTTGTATGAGATATATACTATATATACAACCGATCTCTATGATTTTTTCAGACAACAATATATGCTATATACGTAAGCAATCGGTGAAATTTGAAGCTTATAGCTGTTAAAATGGGGTAGAAATTGCGAAAAGTTTCTTATCTGAACAATCGGTTGTATGAGATATACTATATATACAACCGATCTCTATGATTTTTTCAGACAACAGTATATGCTATATAAGTAAATATTCGGTGAAATTTGAAGCTTCTAGCTGTTAAAATGGGGCTAAAATTTGCGAAAATATATATATATATATACTATATATATATACTATATATACCACCATATATATACTATATATACCACCGATCTTTATGATTTTTTCAGGCAACAATATATGCTATATACGTAAGCATTCGCTGAAATTTGAAGCCTCTAGCTCTTAAAATAGGGCAGTAATTACGAAAAGTTCCTTATCTGAACAATCGGTTGTGGGGGATATATACTATATATACGACCGATCTCATAAATTTTTTCAGGCAACAATATGTTCAATATACGAAAGTATATGGTGAAGTTTGAAGCTTCAATCTGTTAAATTGGGTAAGATATTACAAAAATCCTCTTTTTCTGAAAAATCGGTTGTATGGAGGATATATGCTATAGTGGTCCGATCCGGTCGGTTCCGACAAATGTCTAATCGGACACCCAAATACACCTGCTCACCAAATTTTATCAAGATATCTCAAAAATTGAGGGACTAGTTTGCATACAAACAGACAGACGGACAGACGGACAGACGGACATGGCTAAAACAACTCAGCTCTTCAACCTGATTATTTCGGTATACTTAATGGTGGGTCTATCTATTTTCCTTTAAGGACTTACAATTTTCGGTTTCGTGACGAAATTAATATACCATTTCATTTTCATGAAAGGTATAAAAATAAAAATATGAAAAAATCACCAAATCAGTTAATCATAAGCGCTGCGGCAACAACAGCAACGACAAAAGTACAACAATAGCAATGCATTGCGAAAGTCTGCAACTGTTGTTGAATTATAATTTTGCATAATTTCAACAGTACCGTGGCATGGCGCTTTTTACCATTTATTTATAAAACCGTGGTCGTTGCTGTTGCTGGCATTTTGAGTTTTACAGCTTTTTTCTGTTTTCGCTTTGCACACACAAAGTTAACTTAAGCTCGCTGCATTGTAACTTTGTCAGGCTTAATTTTTGCTTTAGCTACAGTGAATTTTAATATTGTTCGAAGTACTGTGTGTATGCAGAAGTACATACACATGCATACACACATTTTTTAAAAGCATAATTTTCATTTTGCATTTGCTTATGCCAGTTCATGTTTCTAATCTTTGCCTTATCTGCACTTGGGCTTTAGTTAGCGTATGCTCTCACAGCTTTTAAGTAGGTACATACATATGTACATAAGTACATAAATTTTTTTTACGTAATTTTTTCTTTTTTTCATTGCAAAAATAAACTTACCTTCACATTATCATAATCCGGCATTGAATCTCCGGAACGTGAGCCATAGTTATTGCCATGCCGTAAGACCATCATCCCAGTGCGCGAACGGTCGTCGATCATGAACAGCTTTTGCCATTGCAACAATAAAGCATCAGAAGCATTTTGAAAAAAATAATGTGAGAGAAAAAGTTGATGCATTATTTTACAATTAAAATGTAATATTGCAAAAAAAATTTTTTGGGGTTAAATTTTTTGTTCAAGATAAAATATGCGAATGCCTTAAACGTAAGTGGAAAACAATCGCCCAATGACCAAAGAGTGAAGACTGGTACCGTTTATACCCAGCCGTACTTGTACACACTGACTTTGACTGGATAACGGTTGGTTGTACAGGTATAAAGGAATCGAGGTAGATTAGACTTCCATAAATCAAAATCATCAGTATCGAAATATAATTTGATAAAGCCATGTCTGTCCGTCTGTCCGCCCATTAACACGATAACTTGAGCAAACATTTACCTATCTTCACCAAATTGGGTATACGGGCTTATCTGGGCCCAGAAAGGATTGGTATTAAAAATGAGCCATAAAAAAAAATAAAGTAAAATTCGATATCGAAAATTTAGAAAAATAGAAAAAATGTGATAATTCAAAAATGAATACCGCTAAGCTAATGAAATTTGATAGGTGGATTGGTTCTATAACGCAAAACGTAAGATCCAAACCATTTGGAATACGGACGTGGCACCACACACATTAAGAAGAAGAAAATATGGAAGAATACAAGCCATAAATCAAGAGCCGTTAGAGATATTACATTGCAATAATTTCTTGCTTTAGTATTTTCTCTTTCTCCCACTCTTTCTCTATCTCTATATTCCTCTACCTCTATATCCGCTTCTCTCTCCCTCAGCCTTTGCCTTTCCTACTCCCTGTACCTCTCCCTCACCCTACACTCCTCTTTAATTTTGTACCATCCATTAATTTCGTTTAGTACCCATATAACTAAAACTCATCAAGGGATACCCTTGGTCCACATTTATGAATTGAGATATCGCACTAAATGTATTCTATATTGAAGTCCCTATCAACGACTTTCATTTGATATCCGCATTGTACGTATAGATTGTGGGGTTATCCAAATCCACGTTTTGGTCTCAAGGCCCAAGGCACCCAGTGGTATAAAATATAGCTTAGAACCCTCTCGCAGATCTATCGAATATATGTAAAAAATTAAAAGAAAATCGTTCCAGTAGCTTCAAAGTCTTTTCAAATTTACGACTTCAACCCATCATGCGAAAAGATAACTAGCGGTTCTGCAAGTGAGCCCAAAATGCTGTAAAACAGCATTTAATCTATTCAAAGCTTTATTGAACTCGAAAAATGGCGCTGTAAAGCAAGCCCACGAAATGGCTCTGTATGGCTCCCAACAACATCACTTTGGTTCCGGTTGGCTCACAACAGCAATCAAATCGATTTCGGTGGAATAACACCCAAAATGATCACAGCATGCTTTGCAATTCAATGAAATTTAGAATTTTGAATTGCGCTTGAGCACCCTTTATTCGCGAACCACGTAACTACACTGATGAAAATGTACTAATTCACTAATGATTAAAACAAAACTAAAATGATATTCTGAGATCTTCCACGTATCCGACGATGTGATCGTACTAAAGCTAACTGACATTATTTTAACGATGTTTGTCTATAATACCGCAGAAAGAGATAGAAATAATAAGTTAATTAATGACTCTTTAAACTGCCAACACCATATTCCAGTAGCACGCCCATGGTCAACCCCGACTACGGTTCAAGGGCTCGCGCGATAATGCGGCTCATGCGAATAAAGCCTCTTTTTTATGAAAAACTAGAAAAGGGATAGAAGATGCCCACCCCGGCACATCAATCCCTAACGAACGAATTTAGCCAGCCTTCCATGACGAAGTGGGAATAGCAGTATCCCAGCTAAAAAATGTGAAAGCGCCAGTAAACTTCCGACTACCTACCAAGCTGTTCAAATATAGAGGCGTACAGGTTGCAAAGGCTATGTATCAACTCCTCAAAAAAAAATTATTTTATCGATCGGGAGTATGCCTTCAAATTGGAATTCAAGCGTACTCTGCCCAATACACAAGCAATGCGGTCCAGTAAACCGCGTTAATTATCGAAGTACAAACTTTTATAAAATAATATTGATACAAGTGCCCTAAACAAACTTACTCGCAGTATTGGCTTCTCTGGATTGGATAAAAAAGCTAAAAACTGGATATTGGCGTAAATGAGAACAAGGTCAAGTACTTGCTGTCATCCAAGAAAGACCCGGCGCATTCGCCTCTTCACAGACACTTCACTGTTAACGGATGTAAATTTGAGACTGTGAGGGCTTTGAGTAGCTGTAAACCAGGATTAACAGCCAAAAACAATGCTAACCTAAAAATCAAATCTAAAATAACACCTGCCAACAAGCTGGTAGATGACGACTTGACACTTCTTGGTGCTCCCAATTGCCGTCAGTTATCGCGAAACAGGGATAACTAGCTTAACTGTTACGAAACAGCCAAAACCGCTTGGGCGATTAAGGGTTAATATGAGGAATTTGAGGTGTAAAAAGTAAGGAGGAGGTAGTGTTCGTGGAACTGGAAGCAAAATTAAGAGGGAATGTGAAATGGCGTTAGAGTGGAGGAGCGATATGGAGAAGGAAAGAAGAGTTAAATTACGAGGGAATTAAGGAAGGACAGGAATATTTCCTTACTTACTTAATTGGCGCTTAAGCGTTTAAACGGTTATGGCCGTCCAACAAGGCGCGCCAGCCGCTTCTTCGCTCTGCCAACTGGTGCCAATTGGTCACACCAAGGGAGTTTAAATCGTTTTCCACCTGGTCTCTCAGCAGAGTGGGGGCCGCCCTTTTCCTTTGCTTTCATAGGCGGGTTCCGATAGAAACATTTTCTTACCTGGAACATCGTTTTTCATTCGCATAACATGGCAGGACGGGTACGATAAGTGACTTGTAGAGCATGATTTGCGTTTGCCGGGAGAGGACTTTACTTTTCAACTGCCTACATGGTTCAAAGTAGATTTATTGGCAAGAGTGATTCTTCGCAGAATTTCAGAGCTAATGTTGTTCTTAGTGTTAATGCTGGTTCCCAAATAAAAGAAGTCTTTAACTATTTCGAAGTTATGGCGGCCAATAATAGCGTGGTTGCCAAGGCACATATGAGCTAACTCTTTTATCGATGACAGCACGTACTTCCTTTTGTCCTCATTCATCATCAAACCCATCTTTGCCGCTCCTTTTCCCCGTTTAGAGTAAGCAGAACTAACGGCGGGGGTGTTCAGGCCGATGATATTAATGTCATCAGCATATGCCAGCAATACGACCTACTACATAGGTCAAAAAAGAAATGTTTAGGATCACCACCCACCACAATCACGAGACACTGGCCGCTTGCTCTGCATGCTAAGATACAGCTTTGGCTGATTTCAACTAAATTTAAATGTTAAAAAACAGATAATTCAGCGACTGCGAACATTTCGTGATTTGTTGGGAATATTCAAATTTTATTTTCTGGACGGTTTCAGTACTGTTTTCAAGATCTTTTATTTGTATATCGAAATAGTTTTATGTTGTATTTTCTTCGTGCAGAATGGACCGAGGATATTGGCTAGTTTGGAATATGTGAGAGATGAAGAGATGTTTAAATCCATAACATATTAACGTCTCATTAATATTTAAGGCAAGATCTTGATTATGTCAGCACACTTAAGTTTTTAGTATTGTTGCTCAAAATTTAGTGCATTGTTCCTAACTCTGGTTTTGTAGCAGTGTATGACGGAAAATTTCCAACTTGAAAACCAATAAAATTAATTAAGTGTACCGTTTGTACTTTTCATTAAAACTACATACACTGTACACGTTCCAACTTAATAACACGCTTTGCAAATACATATGGGCAATTCTTTGGTAACGGGCGAAATTCGCACGCATTTCAACCTGCATAAAAGAGAACATGAGCAGCGGACTCTGCGGATATTACAATATTTGAAGCAACAATTGTGGGTACCTCAAAATATAAGTACATGGATCAATAGAAATCATTTTTAATGCTCGTGGAAGTATGCAAAACTTAAAGAAGCTAAGGGGAGTTTTTACATTCCTTAAATGAGAGACTGAAGGTGAAAAAAGGACACAATGCCTGTAAATTTTTGTAGTCTGAAATATCATTTTAAAACGCTGGATATACATAAGCTTAAGTACGGTTACGGACGCGACATTTTTTGCTCAATGAATTACACTAAATGATATTGAAAATATGTTTTTTGCGAGACATGAACATCTGCATACCTGGAGTTTCGAATACGTCTTCAAAGTCCGGGCTAAGAGCCCAAAACCCCCTTTTCATAAGCGGTGACATATACTGGTATATAACTTTCCCTCTGTTTATTCTTCGATACATTTCTGCGTCTTTTTGTGTCTTTATATGAAATTGTTGAATACACCAATAAAACCTACATTAATCTCTAAAACTCATATTTTGTTGAGAGCAGAACCAATTTTGGATTTGCCTCAGATAATCCTTTGTATATATAAATTAAAAAGAGATACAGCAATTAAAATTTTCGTCATATTTTGTGAGATTTCTCTAAAATCAATCAAAGAATCAATTCACGGTTTATGCACTGCTGAAAGTGCAAAATGCCCACTATCTGACAACATATAATGTTTGCTCGTTGGCTAAACAGAAATAAAGTTATAGGCCAATATATGGATCAACTAATGGAATTGACAAATTTTAGACAGCAATAAGAAATGTTACGCGAACTTTCCGGAAAAAATTTTAGTAAATAGACATATTAAACATCTGAAAGCTTTTTTAATTTGAATTCGACGTTTGCTTACTAGGAAAATAATAAGGAACAATTTATAAAACTGCCGCTTTCCAAAGTTTTTTTTAATGCTAATAAAGTCTAGACAAAATTTTATTAAAAGCAAAAGGACGTTATATTTTGTTAATAAAACATCTAAATTTTGTAAAACCGATGAAGCCTTTTTTTAAAATTATGTTTCTCTGTCTAGAATGATGGGAAGAAGAAACTAATTGATATTAATATCATACACATATTAGACCTTTAACTTAAAGTGATAGAAATAAAGTATAGCGACTTTTGATTTTCGGTTCGTGATGGACCTTTTTTGGGATTCGCCCACATATAAATAAACAAACAATTGCAAAAGAAATTTTGTCTTGGAAAAGTATGGCGAAATGCGTCATTTCATTTCGCTACAATATCAATAAATACATTTGACAAGTTATTTGTATAAGCTAATTCAGATAACTAAAGAGCTTGTTCAGCTAATTAAAAATACATTACATTTGTTAATTTGACAGAGCAAAAAATGTTTGTTCAGCTAATTAAAACAAACAAAAAACAAGTAAATAACTTTGATTTGTTAATTTTATAGAGCCAAAATTTGTTTGTTCAGCTAATTACAACAAACAAAAAACAAGTAAAGGTGTCTAAGTTTGGGTGTAATGGAATATTATATACTCAGCGTGACTTTGAATTCTACAGTTCATTTCAGATGAATTATTTTCGAATTTCGTAACGAGAGATTTATTATTATTTTTTTTTGAGGCTGTAGAAATGTTTTGTAATGATTGATCGGAATAGGGGCCTGGCGCCGCCCACTAAAAAATATCTCCTAATTTCCTCTTACAATAAAACTTGATTCGTGATCTTTCATTAATAAAAAACTATTTTTCGCTAAGATATAGCTTATTATCCTAGTCTAGACCCTTTTGAAGTGGCGCCGTGTTAAGAAGTCCATGAATGTGGGGAAATCTTCTGACGGCCATTCACCTGGGAATGGAAAGAGCGATTCTTCTGCATGCGGTTCAACCAGTTCACTTCTTCCGGTCGTTTGCGGCCAGGTATCCTCTGGGTAGTGGTAAGCAAATGTGAGAAGCCTAGGCCACACTCCGATATTTCATCGGCAAAGTCTGTCCACCACGAGGTGCGGCTGCAAGCGGGCGTCTGTCTTGGATCAAGCGGCTCGCTATATAAACGTGCAGCGGGTTATGCGCTGGGCGTGCGACCCGCCACGTCAAAGCACCCTACAATAAAATACTCAACAAACCCTCGGATAAAAAGACAACCCTTTACTGATAACGACTATGGAAAACGTATGAAGGACAATGATTTGAGGGCATGCACCTGGAATGTCCGCTCCCTGAATGGGATTGGTGCAGATGCCTGTCTGGTTGATGTGTCGCCAAAGCAAAATCTGACATAACCGCCATCCAAGAAATGCGTTGGACGAAGCAAGGAAGACAGAATTTTGAAAAGTGTCACATCTATTGGAGTGGCCATAGAAATAAGCGCAGTTTCGGCGTCGAATTCGTGGTTGGAGAGAGACTCTGTGCCCAAGTATTGGCGTTCACGCCTGCGGACTAACGTGTCGCCGCTATCCGAATAAAAGTAACATTTTTTAATATTTCATTCGTCTACGCCCATGCGCCGACGTAGGATAAAGACGATGAGGTGAAAGACGCTTTTTATTAACTTTTAGAACGCACATACGAGCTCTGACATGCCATGATATAAAAGTCGTGCTTGGCAACTTTAACGCCAAGGTGGGCAAATAACGGGTTTTTGGCCTCACAGTCGGAAAGTGCAGCCTACAGAATGATACTTCTCCTAATGGACTGAGGCTGATTGACTTTGCCGGTGCTCGAAAAATGGTCATATCCAGCACGAGGTTCATGCATAGAATGATACATCAAGCTACATGGCTGTTCCCCGATCGAAATACTCGCAATCAGATCGACCACGTTGTGATAGAGGGGCGGCATGCTTCTAGTGTTTTAGATGTGCTCACGATCCGAGGACCTAACACCCATTTCTCAAAACCAACGAACAAAAAACACAAGGCAATCTAGACGTCGAAAGGCTGCAATCGCAACAGAATGGCAATGATTTCGCTACTCGGCTCTCACATCTGATCTCTGAGAGCAAAACTCAACCCGCCGAAATACAGGAGCAGTGGGGGCGTATCTCTAAAGCACTTCGTACTGCCGCCGAGGAAAAAATTGGCTACCAGCAACTACGGAAAGACAACTGGTATGAGAATTTCCGTGTTGCAACCGAAAGAAAAGACGTTGCCTACAGAAGGGTGGGAGGGCGCCACGCCCATTATCAAAAACACATCAAGGGTCCTAAACGGTTTTTGATTTATGATTAATAATATTCGTAAAATATTTGTAAAATATTATTATCAAGTTTTAACATTATACACCATTTCCAGTTGTGAATGAGAAAACGTCAGATGTAAATGCGAAAGCCTCATATGGAATTGAGAATAGTCAATTGTAAATGCGAAAGCGTCACTTCGATATGATAATAGTCACTTTTAAATGAGAAAACTGTAAATGAAATATCGAAAGCGTCAATTGTAATTGAGAATAGTCAGTTGTAAATGAGAATAGTGAATTGTAAATGTGAACGCGTCATTTGGAAATGAGAATAGTTAATTGTAAATGCGAAAGCGTCACATGGAAATGCGAATAGTCACTTTGAATGAGAATACTCAGTTGTAAATGAGAATAGTGAATTGTAATAGCGAAAGCGTCATTTGCAAATGAGATAAGTCAATTGTAAATGCGAAAGCGTCATATGGAAATGCGAATAGTCACTTGTAAATGAGAAAGCGTCATTGGAAAATTAGAAAGCGTCAGATGTAATTTCGAAAGCGTCAGTTGTAAATGCGAATAGTCAATTGTAAATGCGAAAGCGTCATATGGAAATGAGAATAGTCACTTTTAAATAAGAAATCATCAAATCAAATGCGAAAGCATAATTTTTAATTGAGAATACATAGTCAATTATAAATAAGAAAGTATCATTTGAAAATGCGAAAGCGTCATATGGAAATGAGAATAGGCGCTTGTAAATGAGAAAGCAGATCCAAAGTTATTGCTTAAATAACGTAAACCCGTGGTTAGCTTTTTGAATGGTATTTAACCGCTATTTACTTCACTAAAATAACACTAGGTTTAATAAGGCTTTGTTGATTATTCCCATTTTGTCCCCACGGACTTCGGATTCCGTATGCATTTTTTGAAGAGAATTCCAAGTTGTTGTTGTTGTTGTAGCGATAAGGACACTCCACGAAGCCCTTGGGGAGTGTTATCGATATGGATGGTCCCTTGCAAGTGCTATAAAGGTACTAGTCTCTCGGAAACTATTTGGTATGACCATATGCTTGGACTTTGAAGTTTTTTTTAAGTTAAAAATTTATTTTAGAAAAAAAATTTTTTTTTCATTGATTATTAAATATTCGAAAGCCGATTCGAATACCTTTCCAATGGTACCAAGATCTTTGAAATCGGTTGAGCCATTCCGTAGTTATCACAGCTCAAAGGTATCATAATATCAAAAATAAAGAGATACATTTACATAAAATTAAAAAAAAGAAAAAAATACACCACTTTAGTTTTGGATATGTTATACATATTAAATAGACCTTTCTAAAAATATGTAGTTTATTTTAAAACGCTTGGCCCTTGAAGTTTTTTTAGAGTTTAAAACTTTGTTTAAAAAAATTTTTTTCATTCTATTAACAATTTTTTGCAGCGTATGTTTAGAAAGCCGATCTGAATACCTTTCCAATGGTACCAAGATCTTTGAAATCGGTTGAACCATTCCATAGTTATCACAGCTCAAATGTACCTATTACAGTCATTTTTCACGTATTTTTCCCAACTTAGGCACCTTGCCACGCCCAAAATTTTTTAAAAATGCAATTTCTAAAAACGAGGTAGTGTTTGTATAGGTAAAGTGTACCTCTATGCAAAATTTCATCAAAATCTGAGAGGATCGGGTTCAAAATGTGCCTTTTTTTATAGGTTTTGATAAGAAATTCATCATATATGTAAAAAGTGGGCGTCGTTACCATCCGATTTCCCTCATTTGTAATAGCGATGGGAGATGAGCGCCAAGGAACCCATATACCGAATTTCAATATTTACTCAAGTTATTGTGTGCACCGATAGATGGACGAACGGATGAACGGACATAACTAAATCAATTCCTTTGTTCAACCTCAGCATTTTGATATATAGAAGTCTATATTTATCTCGATTCGTTTATGCCCGTTGTATTACCAAAATTAATACACTCTGTGTGCAAAGCACGCTGAGTATAACAATTTAGAGGTACTTTTGTTATTTCATATTCTTGAAATTTTATTTTTTATTTACACAACTCAATTTGGTATAAATAGCGCCCACAAAATTAGTCTCGGTGTACTTTATAGTTAAATCGTGGTAAAAGCAGTTTTAAACAAAAATGTATCTACTAAATAATTTCGGGCAGCTGTTTGTCCTCCTTAGTTGCATTTAAGCTATACGAATGCGCAATCTCGCATTATAGACGGCCGAGATATAAATATAGAGAGCAGCCCACACACAGTAGCAATATTGCAGCATAACAGCTATGTATGTGTTGGCTCCTTAGTCAGTACTAAATCGGTGGTTACAGCTGCACATTGCGTACATGATGTACTTAAGATTCATTTATCCGTTCTAGCTGGTGTAACTCATATTTACAAAGAAAAAGGACAACTAATCTTTGTGGAGGAAATACATGTTGATTGTGATTATGATCCAAATACAGATTTTATGGATATAGCTGTGGTGGAAGTGAAACAACATTTTGACGAGAATAAAGCAGTGAAACCAATACAACTTTGCAATGGTCAATTAAGACCGGGTTTATGGCTGCAAATTACTGGATGGGCCAAGTTCGATGAAAACAATGAAGATGTTCTCCAAACTAAGTTCTTGGAAATAAAACAATGTAGGAATAAAAATATGAATATGCCAATAAAAGAAGTTGTATCAGAAATGAACTTGTATGCTGGACTTAATGAAGGAGATACGTGTTCTGGAGATTCTGGAGCAGGAGGCGTTTGGAATGAAGGACTTTGTGCGGTGCTAATTGGTTTGTGTAGTAGCGAAAATCTTCCGGCTTCATTTGTAGATGTTACAAATCAAAGAGTTCTAGACTTTATAAAAACCAGAAGGAAACTGTAGGGTACTATTAATCAAATCAATCAATTGACTGTTGATTGGACTATCACGCTAACTCGACTGGGCGACGAATTTCGAAATATTTTGAGATAGGGCGTTTCCGAAACAGCAGTTGAGATATGGTGATATTCCGCTCAGCAGTGGAAATGATGATATTTATCATGTTATAATTGTGAATAAATAAATATGTTTTATTTTATGCAATGAAAGTGTGACGCATGTAAATGAATTAAGTTGTTTTTTAGGTTACGGCACCAATAAGAGATGCCAATATCTTATCTATGATTAAGTGAAAATATGGTTACGAATTGGGCGTTATGAATATAGCAAGTTTCCCCGGGCCTTTAAAGAGGCGATATTTTACAAAATAGGATTTTACTTTGACAATAGGTGTCGCTGGATGTCGCACTGATCGAGCTTTTTAGAAAACCATCGGAAAGCGGTGCCACTATTAAAATAAATACTTGGCGCGTTTTATTCCAAGGAAATTTACGCCTAAACTTCACTTTCAAGGTGGCTGTAAAGCGGCGAGCGCCCCCATCGCTTAGCTTGGGCACAGAAGTGATAACCTTAAAGGCGCAGTCCGCAAGCAGAGGGTGACCCGTTCTATGACGGCATCCTCTTCCACTCCGGTGGTGGGATTGGCTCACTCACACACAAAAATGGAGGTAGTTCCATTTAGTGTGACGTTAGCCACTTGACGTTTATGGGGGCAATGATAATTTCGCCAAAACCAAGATACCAGATTGAAAAATGTTACGAATTTTTCTTATCTTGATGGATTTCATATTAATGAATACGTCTAAATTACTTTCATAGTTATTTTAAATAAAAAAGAAAAAAATGAGCCACATGCCTTGGAAATATTTTAATACGAAATATCAGCCTAAAAAAGGTTTTTAATAAGTTTTTCGAGCTCCCGAAAATTGTTTTCGTGGAAGAAACATGGATCGAAGTATGCAAAGCAAGGGAATATAGAATTCTTAAGTGTCCGTACGTTTGCTCAGAACATTTTGACAAAATATACACGTTTGTCAATTGCTTGCTCAAAGGAGGTCCTTATAAATCGACACCGCAATTTCTTGATAAATTAGCTACAAGTCCACATTTTTTATACTCAGCGTGCTTTGCACACAGAGTATATTAACTATGATTGGATAACGGTTGGTTGTACAGGTATAAAGGAATCCAGATAGATATAGACTTCCATATATCAAAAATCACCAGTGTCGAAAAAAAATTTGATTGAGCCATGTCCGTCCTTCCGTCCGTCCGTCTGTCCGTTAACACGATAACTTGAGTAAATATTGAGATATCTTCACCAAATTTGTTACACGAGCTTATATGGACTCAGAATAGATTGGTATTGAAAATGAGCGAAATCGGATGATAACCCCGCACACTTTTTATTTATATAACATTTTGGAAAACACAAAAAACTTGATTATTTAGTAAATAATACACCTAGAAAGTTGAAATTTGACGTGTGGACTGATATTGAGACTCTTGATAAAAATTTGGAAACATTTTTTAAAATGGGCGTGGCACCGCCCACATGTGATAAAATCAATTTTACAAATATTATTAATCATAAATCAAAAATCGTTAAACCTAACGTAACAAAATTCGGCAGAGAGGTTGCCTTTACTATAAGGAATGCTTTGAAGAAAAATTAACGATATCGGTTAAGGACCACGCCCACTTTTAAATAAAAGATTTTTAAAAGGGTCGTGGACGAATAAAGTAAACTATATCTTCGCAAAAAGAGTTTTATATCAATGGTATTTCATTTCCCAAGTGGATTTATAACAATAAATAAGAAAAACTTAAAATTAAAACAATGGGTGTGGCACCGCCCCTTTTATGACTAAGCAATATTCTATATTTCGGGAGCCATAACTCGAAGAAAAATTAACATAACGTAATAAAATTGTGTACAAATATTTTTCTTATAGCAGAAAATATTTCTAGTAAAAATGGACGGGATCGGTTAAAGACCACGTCCACTTTTATATAAAACAAGTTTAAAAAGGTCGTAGACTAGAATAATAAGCTATAACTTAGGAAAAAATAGTTTTGATCAATGATATTTCACTTGTCAAATTTTATTGTAAGAGGAAATGGGGAGAAATTTTTTTT
Source organism: Eurosta solidaginis (assembly GCA_029619165.1). NCBI lineage: Eukaryota > Metazoa > Arthropoda > Insecta > Diptera > Tephritidae > Eurosta > Eurosta solidaginis. The sequence continues at coordinate 19,387 of JARSSU010023360.1, forward strand.
TAATGGGCGGTGCCACGTGTTATGTAGAAAAGTAATTTGAAATGAAATGTACAATTGAAGCTCACGCTGAGTATATAATGTTCGGTTACACCCGAACTTAGCCTTCCTTACTTGTATATAGTATATTCTTCCCACACCATATTTTTTAGTATATTTCCTACGTACTTAGATAGATTGTAGCATGGTATATTAATTGATGATATAATTGGATGAAGGGGAATTATCAGGCTTATGAATTTTAGGAAGCCCATATATTCTTGGGGCGATTTCCGTTTTTGTACATCTCGTCCACTAGTTTGTTATTTTTCTTTTGAAGATCATTAGTGGGTTCGTTTCTCATAGTTCTATACGTACTCGTTTCTTTTAATAGTTTATACATCTTTCTCATGTAAACTTCTTTATACAGTGCCACTATTTTATTTCCTTTGTCTGCGGCTGTTATGATGATGTTTTTATTTAAAGTAAGAAAGGATTTCGCTTTATTCAGAATAAATTTTTCTTTTGCACTGTGTCTGGAATTTCATTTAAAATGCAATATTCGATTGCTCAATCTATTTCTCGCCACCGAAAATAATAGTAATATTTTTTCGCGATAAATATCCGGGAAGATAGGGATCACTTTTCCTCCAGAATGTGGTGTGCTAATGGTAACATTAATGGGTCATCCTACACATTTTAGGTCGACTCCAAGTGCATCTGATAAGGCAGATAACTTTTTTGCTGAGAAACATTTTATGGCAAAAACACAATCGAAGGGCTTGCCAAGCCACCAAATCAGTTTGATGTTAGTTGTTCGCCCGCTTTCAAGAAAGGAAGAAAACATATACTCCTAAAATTTAATCTTTACTCCGGCGCACAGTGTTTCGTGTAGAACAAGCTAGCTGGACAAAATTATTTTGTGAGATTTTCCGTTTCATATGCAGTCATTTATTACAAACTACGTAATTTTTTTCAGCCATATGTTCTTTTTTTTATTTTTTTCCAAAATTTTACTTCATATGCATACATTTGCTTAACTATTTCATATACAGTAACTCATGTGAATAAGTGACATAGATCCAAAAAAATTTTAAGGATTTAAGAATATTACTTTATTGTTCTTAAATTGAATGGACTACAAATCCAAATACTCAAAAAAATTCTAAAAATTCGGAAAAAAAAATTTTAATTTTTTATGAAAATTCGTCGAATTTTTCAAACATTTTTTAAATATAATTTAGTTTTTGTTATAGATCCTGACAAATTTTCTTATGGGAAATTAGTTAAAATAAATTTGCGAAAGCGAAAATTGTAAGAATTGTGCAAAAAGGGGTGTGTACTTATTTATGTGAGTGACTGTACATATGTACATACATATTTTGTATTTATTTGAGTATTCATCCTGGCACTACAATTTTTACAAAATTATTTTATAGTACCAGTCAGGAATGTAAAAGTGAATTACAATAATAATAACAACAATGTAAATTATTAAATTAATTATGTGAAAATTACTTATTGCAAAAACTTAAAAGTAAAGTATCATACAAAGTAGAAAAGACAATAGAACTGGGGTATTTATTGACTCCTCAACATTATCGGGGGACAGTAAATTTAAGGCTTCTCAAGTCAGACTTTTAAATTTTTTCTTAGGTATCTCCCTAAAACTGTTAACTAAAGGATCCTATGTTATAACCAAAATATTCATAAGATTCTATTCGTGGCTTCACGCGACTGCTTTTGTGTGTTATCATCCCTGAATCGTCTCAAATCTTTGTTACGGGCTTTCTGTGCTTCCTCAGAAAGTTGATCAATAGGTAAAATTGCTGATTTGATATTGTAAAATAGTACTATGCACTAAAATTTTATGAACTGTAACAGGCATATTAAAGCATGGATAGAGATCTATGTATAGTTTTTTAATCTCGACCGCAAATTTTTCTAATCTTTGGATATTTATATTGTACCCAGTTGCTAATGCGCGAAGGGGAGTGTCGAATCTTTTGATGAGCGTTACATACAATCCCGTAATCTCAGCACTAGCCTCAGAATTTTGGAAAAACCTACGAGCAGTGTTGCCGTCATTGGTATTGCCGAAACCTGGTTTTGGTTTATCTACTATCAATCCAAGTACACTTTTAAATTTATTCTGGATTTCGTTGGAACGTAGCTTTACACTCTCTTTATCTGCCTCATTCCTAAGCTGCCATTGTTTTACTTCGAGGCGATAACTTATGTGAAGCAAGCATTCTAAACATCTTATCCATGCATGGAGAGTAGATAAACCAAAACCAAGATTATCTCGGTTAGGCGTAAAGTCCCGTAACTCATTATTCATATCTTTTGGAGTGGCACCACAAATATAACACTTTTGTGCGAAAGAAGCTTCAGTCAAAGCATTGCAAACTTTTCCGTCAATCATTGTTAGAAGCATATTGTGATTTACGGAAACTTCGTATTCTTCGAGCATGTACTTTGTTGGCAACAACGCATTTATCTCCTCTAAAACTTTGTTCGTTTCAAATACAATAAAATCTTTTGTTTCTTTAGAAAAAATAAATTTAATTGGTACATGGTAGAAGAAGGTCGAGGATTCTGCCAAACAATGTTACCTTTTTCATCCTGTAATTGAAGAGGAACGAAAGAAAATATAAACGAAAACTCATCAGTGTCTGAACTGCATGTAAACTTTTGCTTATATGTGCTATGGCCAGAGCTTCCATCGCAACCCCACTTGCTGATTAAAGTATACGTCAAGTTTGTAGGTAATAAACTAACAAAAACTTCTTGATTTGCTAAAACTAAACGCTCAACAGTTTTATCTAATACGGACTGGACTTTAATTTCCGCACGTGTTTCACCCACATCAATTTCATTTGGATAACATTCTGCCTTAGCTTTTCTTAGACTATAAAATGATGGATAAACCTTATGGCCTGCCTTGATGCTCCACTTCCGAGTCTTTTTGCACCCATGAGTCGTCGACTTGCTATCTACGTAGTATGCTAAAGCTTCTACATTGCTCAAGCATCTTGCATCTGACTCACATGTCATCTTTTTGCCGGATATTTGAGTGGTTTCCTGTAATTTTTTTTATAATGTTAGCAACATTTCTGTTGCCGGACATACGCTTTGATACTTCTTCCGCATAAAGTAACTCACCAGCACTTCTAGATTGCAAGAGGTCATCCACTCGACGCCGTTTGGTTTTTTCACTGCAGCTAACAAAGTCCTTTTTTCGTCTTCCGGGGCCGGGGTTACCTGAAGAAGTGGTTGGTTGGTCTGATGGCAACTTTGAATCCACCGTTATTGTAAATGTGAAGTCTGGACCCGAAAGGCACTCCGAGTTTTTATTCAAAAATCGCTCCTTATGTCTTCCAGAAGTGTTCCACTTTTGATCCAGCTTCGACGCATATGCCGATATTTGTAAGCTTAAACTTTTTATCGAATACTCGGCTGCTTCGCTTAAATCGTACTTAAGTACAACAAAACTCAATAATTCTTTATATCTGGTTTCCTTCGAATGTTGAACCCAAATGTCAAAAAACTCCGTTCTTGGTACGGTTATAACTAAACTGCTTTGTGTTGTTGATTTTCCGACAGGGTGAATAGTTGATGATTGTTGTGCTGCCATCTTAAGAGTCGTTGATCGTTCTGATTTGTTATCAGTTGTGCAGTATTTATATTACATTCAGGTATTGGCGTAGATGCTACGAAATGGGGTTGTTTTGTGTAGCGTTCCTTTGTGGTTATACCTGCATTAGTAATGCTTTGTATGTACCTGTTTTTATGCCTTGGTGACTGGTGCGGTAGGTTGTGGCAGGTTGAAGTCAGTGATCTTCGCCTTTTTGCTTTTGGTGTGCTCTTGTTGACCTTGCGCGTTTATTTTTGTGTGTTTTATGGCTACGTGTTTGTTCCCTGTACCTGGAAATTGGTATTTCCGTTTGTAGATCAGCTTTAAAGGTTCAAATATCTCGTCGGAGCTGGTACGCACATACATCCTATTTTATATGTAGAGATAACTAAATCTACAAAAAAAAATTAAAAATAGATGTACAAAGAATTCGCAATGGTTTTTTCTTTCGACTATTAGAGAATATTTGCGACTATAACATATATAAAACTTAGCCCGGATATCTGCGGATGTATGTAACTTTTTGTCCCTAAAGTTAAAAATATAGAGAAAAAATACCTTTTGTTCTTAATAACGGAATGCTAAATATATTGAAAGTACTCTAATTGCGAAAGAATTACTATTAAACAATTTTACTTACCTTCGAGCTTAGAATACATCAAAAGAATTATGTAAAAGTGTTCACTTAAAAGAAATATGAAGCTTAATATTCAACAAGAATTTTGCAAATTAATCAATGCATTTTACGGCCACTCCTGCTTTCTTACTTCAATTACTCAATATATATAAGCAAAAATATCAAAAAAAAGCAAAAATCCCGCTATTTTG
>JARSSU010023361.1:0-11364 GCA_029619165.1 Eurosta solidaginis
TTTAAACAGCGAACTTGATGATGTCGTATACATGAAACAGCCACAAGGTTACCGTGATGAAAGTCAACCAACAAAAGTCTTAAGGTTGAACAAGGCCATACACGGTTTGAAGCAGTCTGGGAGAGCTTGGAGTGTCAAGTTAGAAGAAGCGTTGAGAAGTTTAGGTTTTCAGTCAGTGCGAGAGCGAGCGCTGTTTGTATAAACAAGATATAGTAAGGTAACCTTTGCTTAATCCTTGTTTATGTTGATGATCTGCTTCTAGCCTGCCAATCCAAGGTTCAAGGCAAATGTATGTGATATTTTTGAATGCATTGACAAGGGTCCACTTCATATGTTTTTGGGTATGCAGATTGAGCGAGAGGGTGAACGAATTGATATCACCATTGTTAAATCCCAATATATCAAAGCATTTATTGACGCAGCATGGTATGGAATATGTAGGTCAGCATCGACACCATTAGACGCTGGTTACCAAGTGGCGTGTGATGATGAACTGTTGTACTAGGGTTGATCAGATATCATGCCAATCTACGATTGGGGCGCTGATGTAGTTGGCGCTTTCGACAAGGCCGGATATATTCCATTCGGTAGCCAAGTTGGCACAGCGAAACAATGATCCACATAGCGAACATTTGGTGGGCATAAAGCATATTTTAAGATACCTAGCATCAACCAAAAATATGAAGTTGCGATATAGGGCATGCGGTCAAGTTGAAGGGTTACGCGAGATGCCGATTGGGGCGCCAACAGAATTGATCGCAGATCATACCCGGCAACGGGTTCTTCCTTACAGGAGGGGCGATTTCCTGGAAGTCAGACAACGGGTTGTGTAGCCTAAGCAGTATCGAGGCCGATACATGGCCATGTCATGGGCAGCAAAAGAACACTACATCTAAGACGAGATTGGATGTGGTAGCGGTCAAACTCCAACGATATTGTACGGGATAACATTAGTGCACAACATTTGGCAAAGAATCCAGTGCATCATGCTAGATCGAAGCACATTGATATCAGATATCATTTTGTTAGAGAGATTGTTGAGAAGGGTGACATAAAGTTAGAATATGTATCAACTAATAACATGATAGCTGATATCTTTAACACAAAAATTGTCGAAGAAGAAACATACAGATTTAATGAAATTGTTAAGTTTAGAAGAATAACATTCGCATTGAGGATGGGTGTTGAAATATACATGGCCATGCAACCCTAAATATGTAACAATGCGTATGTCAGATAATCTCACACTTTTATTGTATTTGACATTTGATTCTCTTATTAAACGTTGAACAGTACACTCGTGTTTTCTTCTTCTTTGGAAAAAACCTCACATAAACTTTAGCATTTGGCAACTACATGCGAGAGAAGAAATTGAGAATGAACTGAGCTGCAACTGAAAGAATTGAGAATCAGTTTTTGTGACTACTATTTTCATTTCTATATTCATATGTATGTGTATGTAGCAAGCATGCGTATTTATGTATTCACATATTTACGTATTTATATGGCGGCCGCCGTGGTGTGATGGTAGCGCGCTCCGCCTACCACACCGAAGACCCTGGGTTCCACCCCAGGCAAAGCAACGTCAAAATTTTAGAAACAATCTTTTTCAATTAGAAGAAAAATTTTCTAAGCGGGGTCGCCCCTCGGCAGTGTTTGGCAAGCACTCTGAGTGTATTTCCTGCCATGAAATGTTCTCAGTGGAAACTCATATGCCTTGCAGATGCCCTTCGGAGTCGGCATAAAACACGTAGTCTCCGGTCCCGCCAATTTGTACGAAAAATTAAAAAGGAGCATGATGCAAATTGGAAGAGAAGTTCGGTCTAAATCTCTTCGGAGGTTATCGCGCCTAACATTTATTTATTTATATGGCAACATAGGTACTTTCATACAAAGCTGTCGCAACACTTTTTTTGTTCATTTGACAACTAAAACGGTCAATTACGAATCAACGATTTGTGCGCAGTTCATTCAACATCTTTTTGCGATGGATAAAAATGACAGAAATTTCGGTTGAATTGACCCGAATTTCGGTTGATTTTACCAGTTTTTTTCTTTCAGTGTACTTTTCAATTAATCAGGCAGTTGCCTTCTTTATGTTTCTAATAACCTCATCGTATGATAAAACAGTACCTGTTTAATGCTTAGCAAATTTAGAGCGGCGAGCATATCTCTGATATGTAGGGGTATCATAGCGTTTCCTCAGAATAAATCGCAAAGCTCGGTTCTGTGCTTTTGCAGTTTGTAATTTGGCTATCTCTCATAATGAAGAATAATGTTGGAAAATATATGAAGTGAGGTTCAAGTATCGATTTGTAAACCATTACCATTTGAAAGCAAATTTTCCGAAATTTTTATTGTTGTATTGTTTTGCAGATCTCGGTACTTTGCGGTAATTTTAGCGTTCTGTCAAAAGGATACAGATATCATCGCTCTTGGGCAACAAAGCCTAAGCTCTCTTGTTCTCTCTATTCCGTGCGTTCGCCTCTTCCCTGTTCGCACAAGTCTACAGCCCTCTCTGCAGAGTTGCCACTTCAAAAACCAATTGTGTATATTCTAAGAAATACCGCTATAGATTGCTAACAAATTGTGGTCAAACTTTAAAAGAAGATTTACTTAAAATTATTCGGTTGGTTTTCATTGTTCAATCAAGTTCGCCATAATATGTTTTTTGTATGATTTTCAATATAAAAGCTTGACCTTAAATATTTCAGGTGATAAAAGTAGTATTATGATGTGCGTGTTGAAAAAAATAGTGTGTTTTGAAAATAATTGATATCCACTGTTGACAATTAAAATTTTGGTAGATTAAAAAAAAGGAGGTAGGTGAGGTAGAAAGTAAATTTTCAAAAATGTGTTAGATATGTCTCATTGTGATTAAGTTGCTACACTGACTATTTACTTTCCGATACATTACCTCTCTTCCCCATACAATCATACAACTACCTGCCTAATATGACGGATCAGCGGTCTTTTACTTAATATGGGGGAAGATGAACGGTCTGCCTCATTCTGTGGTTAGGTCACCGCTATTTTCCTAAGCGTTCTTGAATCGTAGAGATTTGTTTCTAGCGGATCTGAGTATTTTCTTCTGCATAAAAAATTGCGTTTATAATTTTGTGAAAAAACAAGCTAGATACTTTAGAATAAATCTCTAAAAATCAGAAATTTTTATTAAAAAGTTTAAAAATTTCTAAAACTATGATGAGTTTCGGTGCATTTTTCCGAATTTGCTTAAAATTCAAACTTGAACTTACGTTGCTGTACTTAATATTGACATTTTTATAACAAAATAGCGAAAACATGCAACGACAGAAATTTTCTAAAATTGAAAAAAGTCTACATGTTGACTTTTGTGATTGCACTAAAACGGAAATATAAATCATTCTTATCACCTTATAAAAAACTTAAAATTTTTACAGGTACTTATACTTCTTTGATAAACAAGGGAATGTGTGTATATTAAGACGACAGTTTTTATCTGATAAAGGCCAGAGTGAGTTTATACATCACACCGTAGATGACTTTATGAAAGACACTTGAATTTATACTGCGAATTAACCAAGAGACATCAGTTAATACAAATTTTGGGCTAGCCCATGGATTCCAATTCAACGTTGAAATTTGGAAGCGATATCGACATCTTATGCTCTCAGGATGGTGTTGCTGAAGAATTTGCGCACAAGTTTCGTAAAGAAGCCACCAGCTCCGTCAAGAGGATGGCGGGAATAGTTAATATTATTTGTTTGCGTCAATTGCTGTGCATCACTAGCCGATATAGCGTGGTTTCGAGTGAATACTTGCTAAAGAGATGACAGAAACGAAATTTAGAATTCAGCATATGGGCGACACATTCACGTGTATTAGAACTCGATGATGTCATCGAAACGGATCTGGACTATATAAGTTAAGGCGAAAAATAAATCAGGGACGTTTCTGCATCAATAATCTAAACTCAGGACGTAAGTATTATAGCAATTCTTCATAAAAAGAATAAAATTTAAACTTATCAGTAAGAAACAACATTTAAATTCTCCCAGTTTAAAGAACTCTATTTATTCAGTGAAAACTAAAATCGGAAATTTCGTTAATAGCTTCACGGAACGTCACCGCCCGCTAACCCGAGACCGGACGCTTAAACAATGCTTAGGGGCCTACACGGATTAATATTCAGGATACATAATCTGTCTATATGGGGAGGGATCGAGGTATTTACTGATATTTAAGGCAATCATCTTAAAGCATGTGGAAACTGGCAATCGATTTTGAGTAATTTCTCATTGAAATAGGACTCTTGAAGGCGTCACTTAATCAAGACTGCGTTAAATGCAACAAAAGGAGAAAAAATTCCGGTGGTGGAATTGTATTGTTGAAAATTTAACAATAGCTGTTGTAAGCAGTCCAATCCCTCAAAACTATAACGGTTGTGTGCAATTATAGATATTTTATATTTTCTTTACATCGAAGTTGCTCTATGGATCTTAAGTACTTGTTCACCTGCCAGAAAAGTGCCTAGTTAAAACTGGTGAGCTTCGAGTGCATTCCGACCACTATTGAGCTATTAGTTTAATATATCGAAGACTTTTTATAGTACAACATTATTACACACCTCAAATATATATAGCTAGCACATATAATTTATTAATATATAAAAAATTCTTCTGTGGAAAATGTTTGTAACTGTCTTATCCCGGAGTACTCAACCGATTTGTCGAACTTGTTTAGAGAAGAAAGTATTAGGCGCAAACAAAGAATGAGAAATAATAGGCAATGTAATAAGACTAAAACTTGACAATAAAATTTTAAAAAACATTTAAGTTAACGGTTTATTGAAAGCAATACTTACATGCAAGTAATCATAATACTAAAGCTACAAAATAATAGGGTAGGTCCTAGGTACTAGTCATCACACTCCTCATCAATCTATGGCGTGATTAGACATTAAATAAAAGCGTTTGGACGCGTCAAATTTCTATTGATAGTCATATATAAGACCAACTGAACCTTTAATCACATTTAGAAATTTGACCCGCGGTTGCATGTAAAACCTTGTGACCTCACTTATTTTAGCTGACACGTTCGGGTTGAAGTTAAGCTTGCTGTTACGGTGGTTCTTCAGGCACTACTGCTAAGCTTCTACAGGAAGAGTGAATTCTCTTCTCACTACCTTTGAGCATCCACTTTAATTTTCATCACAAGGAAAGTGTGCCTGCTCGATTAAAAATATCTCACGGCTTTGATGTTCGACAGAAAGTATAGCTGACAACTCTAGATTTATTCACATCGATTCTGTCCACCTCCTTTCGATTTAGCACCTTATGATTTAAGAATCTTCTCAGTCGCAATGGTGGGTTACATTTGTAGTCACAGGAGACTTGGGCAAACTCTACCAGTGCTTCCGAGGTACACAAGAGCCAGTATTGTCACGCGTGCATAAAGAAATCCATATGTGGTTGAATGTAACAAACGTTAAGCATTGTCTGTCATATGCAATTAAATATTTGTGGAGCAGGGGCCCTTCAATCAGTTTGCAGATTCATATTGAAAATAGGTAATATAGCTACAAGTCCATAATCTGTGATTGTTATATAACAGTCCAGAAATCGTTGGCTCGCGCATGCTTCAAAACATTGATGAACATATTTGATAACGGTGTGTCCAGACATGGTAGTTGTGAAACGAGTTCAGTTTCTGTAGGATTTATTTGGCACAAGGACTAACATTAACGAACTAGGCGTAGACCTTCGCAGTGGGGTGTGCTCTCACGTCAAATATATGTGGCTCTGTTACGAACTGGGGCACCACAGAACCATGGTTGCCACTTTGGTCCTTTCAACCCTATTTCGTCCGCTGGTCCCTTTTTTTCAATTTGGTAAAAACTGAGGTAAAAATGTACAACACAGTCCACGAAATTTTCCCCACCTTCATTAACCCTTATATAATTTTCAATTTACCTCAATGGATTTCTTACAAAACAAATGTCTATCATTAAAGTGTCAGCAGAACAATGCCACTTCACCCAGCAGATGGTTAGAAAAGTTTTGGATCTTGAAGCAAACCCATTTTCGCCAATTGTTGATGAAACCAGCGCCCAATCAGAAATCTTGTTTTGGATGACTAGATATTTTGAACGGTTATCAACACTTTTGTGATACATTTTTGTCACTATTTGAGCTTTAAAAAGTTGTTGCAAATGTCGTATACTTCAAAGAAATTTTTACGGTGTTTTACCACTGATGAAGCCATTCTATATAAAAATTTTTGAATGTGTTACTGTTCGTTTGGCGATGTCGATATTTAAATTTTTCTACACAGCGCAAAACAAATTGATGAGTTTAAGGAATTGCAAGACTATTGTGGAAAGTGTCTTCTTGCGCACGCCTCACAGTGCGGCACGGCTGTATTTTCTATATTTGTGTCTGGAAGTTAATGGCGTTTCTGCCAATACCCTCTAATATTCAATATCAGTTAGAGCATTAAAAGTTCTATAATTTCCGGCCTGCATTAAAGAATTTCAGGTACATGATTGCGGGAATACTAGCATCTTACTTACTTACTTAATTGGCGCTTAACGTCTAAACGGTTTATGGCCGTCCAACAAGGCGCGCCAGTCGCTCCTTCGCTCCGCCAACCGGCGCCAATTGGTCACACCAAGGGAGTTTAAATCGTTTTCCACCTGGTCCTGTCCAACGGAGTGGGGGCCGCCCTCTACCTCTGCTTCCATAGGCGGGTTCCGATAGAAACACTTTCTTGGCCGGAGCATCATCTTTCATTCGCATAATATGGCCTAGCCAGCGCAGCCGCTGCGTTTTAATTCGCTGGACTATGTTGATGTCTGCGTATAGCTCGTACAGCTCATCATTAAATCTTCTTCGGTACTCGCCATCGCCAACGCGTAGAGGTCCATAAATCTTTCGAAGAACTTTTCTCTCGAACACTCCCAAAGCCGTTCATCTGCTGTTGTCATGGTCCATGCTTCTGCCCCATATAGCAGGACGGGTACGATAAGTGACTTGTAGAGTATGATTTTCGTTCGCCGAGAGAGGACTTTACTTTTCAATTGCCTACCTAGTCCAAAGTAGCATTTATTGGCAAGATTGATTCTTCGCTGGATTTCAGTGTGATGTTGTTGTTAGTGTGATGCTGATTCCCAAATAAACGAAGTCTTTTACTATTTCGAAATTATGGCTGCCAACCGTAGCGTGGTTGCCAAGGCGCGTATGCGCTGACTCTTTGCTCGATGACAGCAGGTACTTCGTTTGTCCTCATTCACCATCAAACCCATCCCATCCATCCATCCCATCCAATCCATCCATCTAAGCATCTAATCCAAGGAATATTTTTATGGAAGTAAGGCAGAAATATTTTTTGAAAGCGATAACTTATGAAATGTTCAACGTGCATAGATCTGATATAAACGCTCTGCCTAATTATTACCGTTGGAGAGCAGACCTCAGAAACTTGATATAACATTGTAACTATTCTCGTTACTAGTCAATCTGATCAAAATTCCATACTAAATAGTTCACATTTTTAAGGCCCCTCAATGGCTAATCTGAGGATTGTAGCTAGATTCTCTAACACAGTATTATGTGGAAAAAAGTGTACATTTCAAACTCTAACTTACGAATCTAGGCCATAGATGGGAAAAACTGAAGCTGAGGGTGCATTGGTTAACGGAAGAGTAAATAACTAAATTAAAAACACCTAGCTATTGGAAACAATTTTTTTTAACTTTTATGACTTATTTTAAGATAAACTGACACAACCGAGCTCTGGAGAAAACTTATTTTAAACATAAGATTTTTATGTTTGCTTTGGCACGGGTTTCTACTAAGGTTTTCGTTAAAACATATATTATATAGGGCAATGGTCACCATTAGTTGAACAATTATTGGCGCCACTTCACACGTTATAATTATTCTCTTCGTCTTTATTTCGGCTTAGTTGTCGCTGAACAAGCAGCATCGGGTGAGGCTATTGTTTATTTGCGTATTTGCGAAAAATATAATTTGCAAACAAACGCTCATGCGCAGAATGTTTCATCGTTTAATGTTAGCAATTTATTTTGTTTCAATTTTTTCATTAGTCTGCAAGCAATAAAGTAGTATTTGTATGAGCATATTTACGAATTACTTTTTGTGTGTTAACAAACATGCGTGCATACGTCCTACCTCATTCATTTTTCATCAACAACTAAACCAGCACCAATAAGATGATTTTAGTTTACTCACACAGCCACATTTTGATTTCGCGACCCTTGATATAGGGCTTTTTGTAAAATGAAAATGTGTGGGACATTGTGTGATATTACCTGAAATTAAGGATGTTACAACGAATCGACGCATTTGTGAATTGCCGAACTGGTAATTAAAGAATACAAAAAATTTGGTCCATTCTTTGAGATGGGTCCTTTTTTCGATGAGTTTTGGTCCCAAATGAAAACATGGTGTGGCAACGTGCACAGAACCAATTTTCTCATTCCAGGAATTGACAATAAAGTGCATGCACACTAAGCGACGCTACACGTAGCGACAAAATATTCTTGAATGTATGATATTGAAAAGTAGCGAACTCCACAATTTTGTTCCAAGCAAATCATAAGAAGAAGAATTTGACATTTGCTTGGTTAAGGGTGTTGGCCATACTTTGCATTGAAATTATTTTTTCCACTGGTTGGTAAATTTTCTAACATTTTCACAATTTAAAAACTGCAATATAAACAATCGAATACGACACAACAATATGTTAGCAAGTATTTTTTTGTATAGGGGAGAATGTTTACAACAGTGCTTCGCAAAATTTTGTATGTGAATGGACAAGGCGTAATAAACTTCAATTGCCAAATCTGAAGTTCCTTCATATTTACAAACGCAACATCTTGGTTGATTGTGGCGATGTTATTGGAGTGCATAAGCTTGTGTTAAACGCATCTATATTTAAAATGTCATGTGTCACCGCCTTTATGGAACCATGAACACATAGCGACAGTCGTGACGACACGAAACGACCAAGTTCACCAATTAGGCAAAAAATGCGCGAATATTTTGTGGAACATGTCGTTACGTTGTCGCGTCGCTTAGTGTGCACGCACTTAAAAGAAAGAATGTCCTTATTTATGTACTAGTTTTTTACGTTCCACAATCCAAATTACTTATGTACCTAATGTTATTTGAGTTGCTATCTTTTAACACGCTTCGCTTGTATGTATGCATGCTTGTTTGTAACTCGCTAGGCTAGCCCGCAAAGGAGAATTGAATAACTTCGCTACAAAACTACGCTACAAGACAGGTACCGTTACCTAATAGATTACTTAATCGTTACCAATAACTTGGTCACCAATTATCGTCTTAATCACTTTTACATTGCTGTCGTGAAAAAGGTACGCATGCGCTCTCGCAAAATAGTGTACGTGTGACTTGCTTTCTCGCTCTTACCTATTGTGTTTCGACATTCCTTCTCGCTCGATGTTGATTACATTTTTATGAGTTACTTCATTAGGTATGTTTTCGTTATCGCTAACCAAAACATATGCAACAAACACGGGTAACTGGCCTATCGGTTACCCGTACCGTTACCTTCTGTCAATTCGCTTTTATATGAATGACAACGCGTCCTTTTTGTTTTAAATAATATTTAATTAATATAATAATGCATGTTTAAAATGGTTTTTACAGTTAAAATCATGTGCTATTATACTAGTAATTTTTACATATGTGCATTTTTATATTTATAACCATATAAATACATTAAACGTCTATCATAGTCGTGCCCTTTCCGAAACCTTGTTTTGAAGTTTCTTATTTTTCCTGCGCTGGTAGTGTTGGTCATCATCAGTTTGCACAGTCATATTAGTTGGTAGGTATAGTAAGATCAGACGTAGCGAAATTAGGAAGCATGTCAGGAGTATCATCAGAATCCAAAGAAGCATGGTGATTCATTTCGTCACCTCCGTTTTCTTCCATATCCGGTTTCATTCCATACTAGTCATTATAAATAGCTTGTAGATGCCACATACCCTCAAGATCTTTCCGTTCAAATCTTGTGATGTACAATGAGCAAACTTTTCATAAACATGTACAACGTAAACTTGTATTTGTTCTAAATTGTTCACCACATTCTAAACATAGAAAAGATGTTCTTTCATCCACTGATTTCTCATGTTCCTGTATTAAGTCCTTGCGTAAATACCAGTGGGATTACAATATGGACAAACAGTTAATTCTAAACTTTTCGTTGTTACACAATTGTTTCACCGTGTTGTACACTTAAATGAAAATTCATACTGAATGTATTTTCGTCTTCCGATCGCATAATTTACATTTTAAAATAATGACTTTGGGCATATGAGAAATCTCGTGGTCCAATAATTTGTTGACGCTTACTGTAGCTGCTTGAATATCACAAAATTTACATTTTGCACCACGTTCGTATATTAAATTGTAAATGTTTCTGGTTTCTCTTACACGAGCATAAAGTTTAGATATTTTTTTCCAACAATGTGCTGAATTTAATTGAAAATACATACATTGGGCATTGTCTCATGATATATTTTCCATAAATATACTGAGCCTCTTTATGTAGCTCTTTCTTAACATCTAATTCTGGTCGTTACCGGATATGACAGTTTTGCTTCAGGTTATAATCCACACTCATACTATTTTCAGATTCTGTTTCATAATTTTCATCACTTTCAACATTGGACTTGCATCAACATCATTATAATCATCGTCATTTTTGATAACTCTATTTTAAGCTTCATATTTATCAAATGTTCATCTTCCTTAGTATTAGAATTAGAAACATCGTCATCTTCGGTTAAGTTTTTATCAAGTTTCTAGCTTTTTCCTAGGTTTAAATTCTTCACTATCCGTACTAGAATTAATACCATCAACATTTTTCGTAGTCTGTTTGAGTTTTTAAATTTGCCAATCGGTATTAGAATCAGATGGCCTTGGCAATCGTTTCACCGTGTTGCCAAAGTAGGCGACATATGTTGTGTTGATGGATGCGCATATTGCGGATCATGTTGGTGGTTCACTAGTCATTAATTGTTTAGAAGTTTCAACTTGTTGCGATTGTTGTTTTTGTTGCTGGCTGCTGATGTGGTGTTAACGTTTGTTGTTTATTTCGGGGGCTTGCACATATTGTTGGTGTTGTTATGGTGCTGGAAAACCTTCCGATATTGAAAGTCCTTGGATTAGTGTAATCCCCACGTAGTGAACTACTCTGTGACCGCGTCCGCGTGTTAACTATTACATCTGAAGCGCTTAAGTTACAGGCATAGCTGACATCGCTTATATACAGGTGACTCCAAAGTAAAAACCAAAAACAAAATATTAGAATCTGTGTTTATGAATAACA
>JARSSU010023362.1:0-10196 GCA_029619165.1 Eurosta solidaginis
GCATTAAGAAAATGATTAATAAATGAAATGAATGAAATGAAAATGAATGAATTTTTTTTTGCGATCTCGGCCCCATTTTAACAGCTAGAAGCTTAAAATTTCACCAAATGCTTACGTGTATAGCATATATTGATGTCTGAAAAAATCATTGAGATCGGTGGTATACATAGTATATATCTCATACAACCGATTGTTCAGATAAGAAACTTTGCGCAATTTCTGCCCCGTTTTAACAGCTAGAAGCTTCAAATTTCACCAAATGCTTACGTATATAGCATATATTGTTGTGTGAAAAAAGCATAGAGGTCGGTGGTATATATATTATATACTTCATATAAACTGTCATTTTTGCCCCTTTTTTACGGATAGAAGCTTCAAAATTAATCAAATTTCATCAAATGGTTACGTTTACTTCATATATTTTTGAAATACGTGATTCGTAGTCATAGTTTTTACATGCAGACCACAAAAAACGTGAAGCTTTGCATCCTCACACAAAGTACCAACCTATTTTTATACTCAGTTGAGCAGAGCTCACAGAGTATATTAACTTTGATTGGATAACGGTTGGTTGTACAGGTATAAAGGATTCGAGATAGATATAGACTTCCATATATCAAAATCATCAGTATCGCAAAAAAATTTGATTGAGCCATGTCCGTCCGCCGTCCGTCCGTCCGTCCGTCTGTCCGTTAGCACGATAACTTGAGTAAATTTTGAGGTATCTTGATGAAATTTGGTATGTAGATTCCTGGGCACTCATCTCAGATCGCTATTTAAAATGAACGATATCGGACTATAACCACGCCCACTTTTTCGATATCGAAAATTTCGAAAAACCGAAAAAATGCGATAATTCATTGCCAAAGGCGGTTAAAGCAATGAAACTTGGTAGATGGGTTGACGTTATGACGCAGAATAGAAAATTAGTACGATTTTGGACAATGGGCGTGGCACCGCCCACTTTTACAAGAAGGTAATTTAAAAGTTTTGCAAGCTGTAATTTGGCAGTCGTTGAAGATATCATGATGAAATTTGGCAGGAACGTTACTACTATTACTATATATGTGCCAAATAAAAATTAGCAAAATTGGATGAAGAACACGCCCACTTTTTAAAAAAAATTTTTTTTAATTCAAATTTTAACAAAAAATTTAATATCTTTACTGTATATAAGTAAATTAAGTCAAAATTCAACTCCAATAATATGATATAATGCAACAAAATACAAAAATAAAAGAAAATTTCAAAATGGGCGTGGCTCCGCCCATTTTCATTTAGTTTGTCTAGAATACTTTTAATGCCATAAGTCGAACAAAAATTTACCAATCCTTCTCAAATTTGGTAGGGGCATAGATTCTACGACGGTAACTGTTCTCTGTGAAAATGGGCGAAATCGGTGGAAGCCACGCCCAGTTTTTATACACAGTCCACCGTCTGTCCTACCGCTCGGCCGTTAACACAATAACTTGAGCAAAAAACCGATATATCTTTACTAAACTTAGCCCACGTACTTATCTGAACTCACTTTATCTTGATATAAAAAATGGCCGAAATCCGACCATAACCACTTTATCGATATCGAAAATTGCGAAAAATGAAAACAATGCCATAATTCTATACCAAATACGAAAAAAGGGATGAAACATGGTAACTGGATTGGTTTATTGACGCAAAATATAACTTTGGAAAAAACTTTGTAAAATGGGTGTGACACCTACCATATTAAGTAGAAGAAAATGAAAAAGTTCTACAAGGCGAAATCAACAGCCCTTGGAATCTTGGCAGGAATACTGTTAGTGGTATTGCATATATAAATAAATTAGCATTACCCCACATATGATTTTCTGGATCACCTGGTCCACATTTTGGTCGATATCGCGAGAACGCCTTCACGTATACATCTAAGGGCCACTCGCTTTTAAAACCCTCATTAATACCTTTAATTTGATATCCATATCGTACAAACACATTCTACAGTCACCCCTGGCCCACCCTAATGGCGATATTTCGGAAAGGCGTCCACCTTAAGAACTAAGGCCCACGCCCTTTTAAAATACTCATTAACACCTTTCATTTGATACCCATATCGTACAAACAAATTCTAGAGTCACCCCTGGTCCACCTTTATGGCGATATTTCGAAAAGGCGTCCACCTATAGAACTAAGGCGCACGCCCTTTTAAAATACTCATTAGCACCTTTCAATTGATACCCATATCGTACAAACAAATTCTAGAATCACCCCTGGTCCACTTTTATGGTGATATCTCGAAAAGGCGTCCACCTATAGAACTAAGGACCACGCCCTTTTAAAATACTCATTACCACCTTTCATTTGATACCCATATCGTACAAACAAATTCTAGAGTCACCCCTGGTCCACCTTTATGGCGATATCTCGAAAAGGCGTCCACGTATAGAACTAAGGCCCACACCCTTTTAAAATACACATTAACACCTTTCATTTGATACCCATATTGTACAAACGCATTCTAGAGTCACCCCTGGTCCACTTTTATAACGATATTCCGAAAAGGCGTCCACCTATAGAACTAAGGCCCACTCCGTTTTAAAACACTTATTAACACCTTTCGTTTGATACGCATATTGTACAAACGCATTCTAAAGTCAACCCTGGTCCACTTTTATAACGATATTCCGAAAAGGCGTGCACCTATAGAACTAAGGCCCACTCCCTTTCAAAACACTTATTAACACCTTTCATTTGATAACCATATAGTACAAACAAATTCTAGAGTCACCCCTGGTCCAACTTTATGGCGATATCTCGAATAGGCGTCCACATATAGAACTAAGGCCCACGCCCACTTAAAATACTCATTAACACCTTTCATTTGATACTCATATCGTACAAACAAATTCTAGAGTCACCCCTGATCCATCTTTATGGCGATATCTCGAAACGGCGTCCATCTATAGAACTTAGGCCCACGCCCTTTTAAAATACTCATTAATACCTTTCATTTGATACCCATATCGTACAAAAAAAAATTCTAGAGTCACCCCTGGTCCACCTTTATGGCGATATCTCGAAACGGCGTCCATCTATAGAACTTAGGCCCACGCCCTTGTCTCCACAGCTCTCAACTGAGTATGTAATGTTCGGTTACACCTGAACTTAGCCTTCCTTACTTGTTTATTTTATATTTATCTTAAAAATCGTTTTAGATATGTTCAAATTTCACCAAATGTTTACGTGTATAGTATATATTGTTGTCTGTAAAAATCATTGAGATCGGTGGTATATATAGTATATATCTCACACAACCGATTGTTCAGATAAGAAACTTTGCGCAACTTCTGCCCCGTAGTAACAGCTAGAAGCTTCAAATTTCACCAAATGCTTACGTATATAGCATATATTGTTTTCTGAAAAAATTATAGAGATCGGTGGTACATATATTATATACCCCATATAGTCTGTATTTTTTTGCCCCTTTTTTACGGCTAGAAGTTTCAAAATTCATAACATTTCATCAAATAGTTACGTTTACGTCATATATTGTTGAAATACCTGATTCGTAGTCATAGTTTTTACACGCAGACCACAAAAAACCTGAAACTTTGCATCCTCACACAAAGTACCTACCTATTTTTTATTTTATATTTATCTTAAAAATCGTTTAGGTATGTAGATCTGTTCACTAGATATTTCTTATCTTATACATGCGATTATTCGGAGATTATGAACGGGATAAGATTATTGTTCAGCCCCATTCATGAAAGGTATGAAGTCTTCGGCATAGCCGAAGACAGTCCGGTCCTTACTTGTTGATTCTATTATAAGTAACAATCTAAGTATATGCAACTCTGGAGACAAACCAGCTTTCATCACCTCAAACAGGAAGGAGGTTCTAGATGTTACTCTAGTTTCTGGGGCATTCTCTGACCTTGTCAAAAATTGGAGTTTCCAACGAAAACTCCTACTCTGATCATATGTATATCATTTTCACTCTGCTCTTGCGTACACCGCCTAGGGTGGCTTACAGGAATAGGAGACGTACGAACTGGAACCTTTATAAAAAGTCCTATCCTCGACTCTCCTAAAGAACGCTTCTCACGGTAGGCCGAGCCTACCGCTAACAACTGATGAAGCGCCTCCTTTAGACACAACATTTGCTTCTCTCGGTGAGCTAGACTCATCGTCAAAAATAGAAGAAGCAGTAGATCTTATCACCAAATCTTGCAACGCTGCCTTCACAGTAGCCTGCCCAGAGATTAAGGTGAGGGGTAAAAAGAAACCCTATTGGTGGAACCAAGAAATCTCCGAGCAGAGGAAAAATAGCAGAACACTCTTTAACCAGGCTAAGCGCACGGGAAGCTGGTCCCATTATAGGGATGCCTTAACATCTTTTAAGAAGTTAATCCAGAAGGCCAAAAGGGACTCCTGGAAGAACTTCACCAATGACATCGAAGAAGTCTCAGAGGCCAATCGCCTACGTAAGGTCATCTCCAAAAACCCGATACCTCCAAGCTGCATTCGCACAACGAGCGGAGAATGGGCCACTTCTAGTAGGGAAATTCTGGAAACCATGATCAGCACTCACTTTCCAGGCTGCAGATCTCAACCATACATCTTAAACACGCAATCTAACCCAGGGCAATTTCAACCCCTGCACCACATTGTAAGCGAAAAAGGAGTTATCTGGACAACCAGTCCTTTAAAACCCTTCAAATCTCCGGGAACGGTTGGAATATGCTGAATTGCACGCTGCAAGCGATCTTATAAGCCCGCTGCTAGCTAAAATCTACAAGGCTTGCCTCAACCTGGTCTATATCTCCACGGAATGGACCAAGGCGAAGGTAGTCCTCATACCCAAAGGAGGCAGGATATCGGGCAACAGTCCAAAGGATTTCAGACCAATAAGTCTCACCTCCTTCCTCCTAAAAGTTCTAGAACGATTGCTGGACGCCTACATTAGACGATCGGCAAATAAGGCACTAATGTCCAACAACCAACACGCCTACTCTAAGGGCAAATCCGTAGAGACAGCTCTACATGCAATCACTACTAAGATAGAGAAGAGGCTTGCCTTTAAAGAATTTACGCTGGGTATCTTTCTCGACATAGAAGGAGCCTTCAACAACGTTCTCCCAGCAGCGGTCACAAAATCTCTACGTTCACTAGGGGTGGAAGAGCCTCTTGTGAAATTCGTCGAGCTCCTTCTAGCAGCTCATCGTTAATAAGGTATACCAACAGAGGAACCCCCCAGGGGGGCGTTCTTTCTCCTCTACTATGGAACCTGACGGTGAACGCTCTGTTATCTATACTGCAGCCCACCGGATGCCAAGTCATTGCATATGCCGACGACATAGCCTTGACAGTTACCGGCAAACACCTTCCGGTGCTTGGCGAACTCTTGCAAAATGCTCTTAATCTAACAAACACTTGGTCTATAGAATGCGGACTCAGCATCAGCAGTGAAAAAACTGAGTTGGTGCTTTTTACCCGCAAACGCAGTATACCGGAATTTACCCTCCCGTCCCTAAACAGGAAGGAAATCAAATTATCTACCGAGGTTAAATATCTCGGAGTTATTCTAGACAGGAAGCTTGACTGGAAGCGAAATGTGGAGGAACGATCCAGGAAAGCCACAATGGCTCTCTACGCTTGTAAGTCGGCAATCGGAAAAAGGTGGGGTCTCCAGCCACGCATAGTCCATTGGATCTATACGGCAGTGGTGAGACCCATACTCTTCTACGCCGTCACCGTATGGTGGACGGCACTCGATATCGAATCTAACAAGAGTAAAGAAACGAGAGTGCAGAGGATGGCGGCAATGCTCACCAGCGGTGCCCTTCCCTCCACTCCCACCAAAGCTCTTGAAACCATATTATTCCTTCTCCCAACTGATCTTTATGGTAGATACTGTGCCTCCTGCAACGCGGCAAGGCTCAACGCTATCGAACCATGGAGGGACTGCAGGTCTGGTCACATCCGGATCCTGAAGCAAGCCCCCGAAACCTTCTTGAAATTGGACCATACAACATAGACCCCTTGCTGGGACAACAAATTTTCCACAAGAATCCCAGAGAGGAACGAGTGGGCAAACGGCGTGGAGCCGGGTTTACACGAAATCTCCGTTTTTACAGATGGCTCTAAACTAAACAACAGAGTCGGCAGCGGAATATTCTCGGAGAAGCTCAATCTAAGCGAGAGCTTTCGCCTACCCCATCACTGCACTGTTTTTCAGGCTGAACTCATAGCTATCTGGGAAGCAGCCCACTATCTTGCTAACCTGCAGGTAACCAATTCTATTTCAATTTTCTCTGACAGCCAAGCTGCCATAAAATCCCTGCAATGCAGTAACACCTCGTCACTAGTGGCATTGAAGTGCAGAGAAGCCCTCAACAAACTAGCTGAAGATTGAAACCTAAGCATAATATGGGTTCCTGTCCACTGTGACATCACAGGAAACTGCGCCGCGGATGAGCTAGCTAGGGAAGGCACGAACTTGCAAACAATAACCTCCGCTGGTTGGGCCAGCCCTCCTCTAAACACTTGCAAATACCACCTGCGATCTCTTTTCACGGATCAGGCTACCGCCAGGTGGGCGAGGGAACCTACATGTAGTATATCCAAGCAAATCTGGCCTAAGCTGGATGAAAAGAGATCGCGATCGGTGATATTGTTAAACCGTATCTCTATAATCCCACTATGGGCCTTCTTACAGGTCACTGTCTCATGGGTACTCACGGTGCCTATATGGGCCTGCAGACAAATGACTTCTGCCGCAGCTGTAGGGACGAGGAGGAGATAGAAAGCGTTGAGCACTATCTGTGCCACTGTCCCGCACTGTCAAAAACCAGGTACCAATGCCTCCACAGACACTCCTTTGGGTGCCTTGCGGAGCTTGAATCTTTAAACCCAAACGACATCTTGCGTTTCATTAGGCAAACGCGCTGGTTTAGCCTCACTGGGGTCTAAACTTTCTTCTTATTCGAAAGTAGGGTAACAGGAAATAGGGGCCCCGCGCGGGCCACAACGGCATACGCAAGTCTCCGCTCGGACAGCAGAGGCAGCCACTCTAACCTAAACTAACCTAACATGATTTTGCAAGATTGCCGAGCCAGCTAAGAATTTCCAAAATATAAAGATGGAAAAAGCATCGGAGCATTTCATACGATTAGCGAGGATCTAGAAAGTACGGAAATTCCGCAAATTACAAAGCAAGAGGTACTGGACGCTGCCAAAAGAGTTGCTGATAACAAATCCCCAGGACCCGACGAAGTACCAAACGTAGCCCTTAAAGCCGCGATCACAACTAGGGCTACATTATTTACTGATCTTTTTAATGCCTGTATGCAAGAAGGCGTGTTCCCTCGCCCGTGGAAACGACAAAGACTTGTCCTATGCTGAAACGTGGTAAACAGCCGGACCAACCATCCTCATATAGGCCACTTTGTATGCTGAATTCCCTAGGGAAAATTTTCGAGCGTATAATTAGTGAGCGTCTACAGCTGACTCTAGAAAGACCAGGTGGCTTATCGAATAGTCAATATGGATTTCGCAAATCAAGATCCACCGTAGATGCAATACAAACAGTCGTCAATATAGCTAAAGAAGCTATCTCTGGAGGCCAAAATAAAAGGAAGTCCTGTGCACTGATTATGTTGGACATCAAGAATGCTTTTAACACTGCGAACTGGATGCAGATAATGGCAGCGCTGCAAAGCTTCGGCACTCCAGCTTACTTGCGCAGAATAATAGGTAGCTATCTTAAAGACAGAGTACTTCTTTTTGACACGGATCAAGGAGCAAAGGAGTACAAAATCACAGGAGGCGTCCCACAATGATCTGTTCTCTGGCCAACGCTTTGGAATGTAATGTATGACGGGGTGCTAAAGACTGATCTACCAGAAAACACGCAAATTGTGGATATGCTGATGATATTGCAGTGGTAGTAGTGGCCAAGAAACTGGACCTGCTTCAAGCATTATGTAATGACGCCGTAGCAAGAATAAAAGAATGGCTGACCAATACGGGACTGGAGTTGGCTAGCCAAAAAACGGAAGTGGTATTAGTAAGCTCCAAACGGTCGGCGAACGAGTTAGTCTTAACTATCGGGGATCATCAAATCACCTCAAAGGATTCCTTAAAATACTTGGGAGTGCACATTGACTCTAAGTTAACTTTCAAAGAGCACTTCAGAGCGGTGGGGGAGAAAATTACCAAAGTTAATGGATCACTTATGCGAATAATGCCTAACATTGGTGGTCCGAGCGAAGCTGCACGTCAGCTATTGTCCACAGTAACCAGCTCAATAATACTATACGCAGCACCAGTGTGGTATGGATCTAAACAGACCCATAAAAATATATATTAGCAGCGTACCGACTTGCTTCTTTAAGAATAGCAAGTGCTTATCGGACGGTGTCCGACGACGCGATCCTGGTTCTAACCCGGAAAATCCCAGTGGACTTACTGGCAAGCGAAATAGCCGATCTGTATAACACTAATATCGAGCGACCATCTGAAGAAGACAAGAAAAGAGCAAGGACACAAACAATAGCTAAGTGGCAAGAACGCTGGGAGGCCTCGACTAAAGGGCGTTGGACTTTCACACAAGTTTGGAACGTAGCTCAATGGAATGTGCGGAAGCACGGCGAACTGAACTACCATCTCACGCAGCTAATGAGTGGACATGGCGATTTCAAAGAGTATTTATGGAAGCGTAGGATAGAGGAAGATCCTCATTGCCCAGTGTGTACCACGGAGTTAGAAAACGCAGAACACGTCATGTTCCACTGCCCCCGTTTCCGCGAAGAAAGACTCACCTTGCATGGAGTCTTTGGGGAGGAACCTACCACGAGAAATTTAGTATCACATATGTGCAACAGGAAAGAGTGCTGGACTGCAGTGAGCAAAATGGCATTTATAGTAATGACACGCCTGATGGATGCTGACAGGGAGCGCAGAGAAATGCGCATGCGAAACAGTGGCGATTAAATGGACACTCAGAGCAAATAGCGGGAACCTGGACGCAGGGACAACAGTAGGCTCTTAAAAAATGAGAAATACGGAACACCACCCTGAAGTAATGCGAAAGTGGTGCCGGGGTGGGCGACGGTTCCAGAACGGGGCTGTTTTTTAGGCCACGGCCACACGGTTACTGCGACGGCAGCAATTATGGCGCATTAGGCATTTTTCAGCCTCCCCGCAAAAAAAAAGTGTTTTATAAGAAAAATATACGTATATGTAATTTAGGTAAACATTTTCTTTTTAAGTAAAAGTTTCTTAAGTTGAAAACAACATATTATGAGTACATAATCAGGGGTGTCATGGAATCCAATTGTGGGCAGAATCGGATTTGAAACTAATAAATATTGCGGCATTCAATCTAAAAAATGTTGGTTTGGCAATTGAATTATATTTCTTTTTTGGTGTATAAATTTAATTTAAGCATCAAAGTCAAAATTTTACAACCCATTACAGAAATATTTATTGGTTTCTAATCCGACTCCGGCTGCAGTTGGATTCCATGACAACCCTAAATGCCTTTTTACAATTATATCAATACCAAGTGTTTGCTTATGTGTATATGGGTATGCGATTAAACGCCGAAATATAATAACCCCGCATGTTTTCAATAATTATAACTTACATGATATAAGCATACGAGGTAAATTTAATCTTTGACGTAGACATCTATCTTATGACTATCTGGCATATTTTGTCTCATAAACTGATACTCGTGTCAGAACACAAAACTAATGAATTCAACAAACGGTAGTCCAAGAAAATTTACGGTTTCAACAGGGTTGAAACAAAGAAAGGGTGTTAGAGGCGTTGGTTCCACATTACAATTGAAAATTAAACCAAAGAAAGGGTGTTAGAAGAGTTAGTTCCACAATACAATTGAAAAATGGTTGGAGACCCATTACATGTGGGACATACATACATATGTACATACACCGCGTATATCGGGGTTGAATCTTTTACAGTATCCAGATCAAAGTTGGGCCAGAGTGACGCTCGCCTTCTTGGGAAGTATTCTTTCCTCAATTGAAAGTTTCGGGTAATTGACAGTCAGGAGGGGGTATTTATCGGCATAACGGCTGCATTCTTGTGTGTCGGATTTCTTCGCAGTACTTACGGGCATGACTCCTTATGCTCCTGGGAGGCCCACCTTTTCAATGAGATATCTTACAGGATGCTCAGTGTATAATTTT
>JARSSU010023363.1:0-52179 GCA_029619165.1 Eurosta solidaginis
CTACACGCTAGCCGCGCTTCGAGAAAAGTGTATTATTTCTTTTCTTGTATCTTTTCATGTACATAACTTGAATTTAAAATTATTATAACTTAATATATACATGCATGTGAGTATAGTTGGTGATATGATTTTATGAAACAATACTGTCTGCAACTGGATACAGACGTGAGTTTAAATTTCAGGTATTTAACTTAGCATACAGTAATGAATATTTGTTATTGCAATGAATTAAAGATTTTTAGTGTACTAAATATATTACTAATAAATTTCTTGAAAGACTCGATCAATTCTTGATTCCGTGAAATATCTATTATGTTGTATGGTTGTATGTTGAGCTCCTTGCAAAGGGTTTCATGAATTCTTCTCGCATTCTGGTACCTGGGACACGAGTAGATTAAGTGACTAATTGACTGTGCTTCTCCTTCGTTGCATGGACATAAGTCTGTATCAATAATATGGAAGCGCTTCAAGTAGGCTTTGCAGAAACTGTGACCAGTTAAGCACTGCGTCATTTCGAATGAAATTCCAAATCTTTCACTATATATCTCTGCTTCTTTTGGCGCCTGGAAGAACATTTTTGTGGTACTGCCTGTCGATTCGTCTGTGTATTCACGACGCCATGCTTCTTGCGTTTCTTGTTGTATAATTGCTTTAGTATAGCTCATTGGAAACTTTTTGTAAACAGGACTTGTTGTCAGACCTCCCGCTTCCTTGGCTGCTTTATCTGCTTGCTCATTTCCGTCGATACCAGTATGAGCTTTTACCCAAGAGAAATTAATTTTGTTTTTTTGACGTAGAAAGAACAACCGCTTATGTATTGACGCTATTAATGGCGTCGTACTGCTTCTATTTTTGATAGCTTCAAGACATGATTGGCTATCACTAAAAATGTGTAGGTTTTGTGTTGCCAAGTACCTTTGAGCCCAGAATAGCGCAGAATCGATTGCGTACGCTTCAGCTTGGAACACGCTGCATACATTGTGAAGCTTAAATATTTCTTTTTCAGAAGTTCCATCTGGATGGATGATAACAAAGGCCGATCCGCATTCTCCCGTTTCTAGTTTGCTTCCGTCTGTAAAGATCTGTGTGGTATGATGTGCTATTAAGCTATCAATTTCGACCTGTCTACTGATTTTGCTATATTCAATGGTTTGCCGATCGGCTGGGTGTAGCAAGTCTTTCGGATGTATATCTCTATCTAAATCAACTTCTACTGGTAACCCAGGTTTTCCGCCTTGTTTTCTGACCTCGTATACTTTGCTTATTTCTGCAACTTTAAGATGGAGTGGCGTGAACGCAGCTAGTGCTAGTGCAGAAGTTGCGGACACAGTGTGAAAGCCACGTATCGCTCTTATAGCAAAACTTCTTTGAAAAGATCGGAGAAGCTTACGGACGCAGTAGTAGTTAGTTGCTCCTCCCCAGACACTTGATGCGTAAGTAATCATGGGCTCGACAACTTGTCTGTATATTATCGCAACATTTTCGGCATGAATTCCCCATGTAGGTCTCACATATTTGCATATATTATTAAAAATTCGTTGCGTTTTTCCAATGATATAGCGTGCATGGCTGATAAAATTTAAATTGTTATCTATTATAACTCCGAGAAGTTTTATAGACTCTACGAACGGCAAGTTAGTTCCATTTAAGTAAATTTTTGCTGTTCTTGATTTTTGTGTAAACGCTATTGCCTTCGTTTTATCATCACCAAATTGTAGTTTTGACATCGTTTCCCCATTGATGTATTTGGCATAAAGCAGCATTAGCTATACATTCGAGCTCCGCGCGTGTTTTTGCGGCCACGGTAAGGAGCACATCATCGGCAAATGCTTGAATTTGGCATCCATTTGGTAGTGGCATGGTAAATAGGCTATCTAAAATTATGTTCCAAAATGTAGGGCCACATATGGAACCTTGGATACACCCTTTTGACATTGATTTTTTGGCAGTGGCATCAGCATATTCTAATCTAACCGATCGGTTATCTAGATAGCTTTTAATTAAGTTATAAATATTTGATGGAGTACGTTGGCATTCCAGCTGTTTAAAAAGTATGGGCCACCAAGCATTATCAAAAGCGGCTTTGATGTCAAGAGAGACGCAAATCACCTGGTATTTCTTGCTTCTTCTTTCTTTTATATGATGGATTGCGTTGTATAACGCGTCGGTTGTCGACGTTTGCTGTTTAAAGCCAAATTGCTTATTAGACCACAAATTATTGCTTTCTAAGTGGAAATTTAAACGCTTAGTGAGTAGTTTTTCCAACACTTTGCCTAATATTGGTAAAAGCCCTATTGGTCTATATGATGATACATCTCCAGCCACTTTATTGGTTTTTGGTATCACTTTGACATACGCTTCTTTCCATGCCTTCGGAAAGTAACCAATTTTTAAACAAGCGTTGTATAGTTTAGTTATTAAATCAGGATAATCTTTGATTACCTCCAAGCATATATCCGATGTCAGGTGATCTAATCCAGGAGCTCTATTAGGGTTCATTGTATTAATAGCCTCGACGACCTCGGCTTCTGTGAAGTCTTTGTCGTCAGGTGTACTTATGCTATTTTTTACCTGACTGCGGATTTCACGCTGGCTTATGGTTATGTCTTCACAATCGTCTGGGTAGAAGTGCTGCAGTAGAACATTTGCTGTTTCGATACTGGTCTCTGTGGTACTTCCTGCATGGTGAAGTGTCGTGGGCGGACGCTGTACGGGTGCATCTTTTATAATTCTATTTGTGACCGACCAAACATCTTCTTTACCCTGGTTTTTGCAAAAATCCCTGAAATGTTGTATTGAAGCTGCCTTCAGTGTTGCTGCATACTCGCGCTTTGCATCGGAGTGCATTTTAGCAGTTTCTTCTAATGGCCTACCTTGCTTGGACAGCCTATTCAGTCTGTGGTGAAGTTTTATACACTTTTCTTTAAGCGCTTGTAGGTCTTTGTTCCACCAAGGGTTGTATGGTTTAGAACCGCGCCTTATCTTCATTGAGTTATCGCATGCAAATTTTATACTATTGGTTAGACTTGTTACAACGTTATCTATTACGTGGTAGGTGCAGTTTTGAAAATTGGTGTTAAGTATATTTGATTCTTCAACGCAACTTTTCAAGGTGGCATTAAATTGATCCCAATGGGCGGATTTAGTATTATACATATAA
Organism: Eurosta solidaginis; assembly: GCA_029619165.1. Taxonomy (NCBI): domain Eukaryota; kingdom Metazoa; phylum Arthropoda; class Insecta; order Diptera; family Tephritidae; genus Eurosta; species Eurosta solidaginis. Next base: position 3,161 of record JARSSU010023363.1, read on the forward strand.
GTCGAATTGCTTGTTGATGCTTGAGTCTTATAATTTTTTATGATTTTAAATGTTATGGCGTTGTGGTCTGAATTTTGCATTGCTTCGACATCGACGCGCCAGTCAACAATACGCTGTACAAGGCTCTCTGAGGCAATGGTTATGTCTACAATTGACGTGGCAGATATGCCATGACGGATAGCGTTGAATGTGGCTACGTTACCCTCGTTACAGACTGCCATACTTCTAGACGAAATCATGTTTGCTAACAAAGTACCACGTTCGTTATCATTATTTGAGCCCCATGAGGTGTGCCATCCGTTAAAGTCGCCTCCAAGTAGCTGCAGTGAGGACGCTGTTTTCTCGAGAAAATTGCTGATTGAGGTCATTGTGTTAAATTTGTCTACTACGGGCTCCACGTAAGCGCTCCCAACGAATAACTGGCGATTGTCAATATGAAGCCTTATGACACTTAAATTTGGCGTTGAAAACTGTGACATGCCCAAAGATGTACCTATAGACTCTTTAACTAAAATGCAAGCTTTGACTCTTCTGTTCTCTGCAGGAAATTGAAAAGTTAAGATACCACTTGTGGAGCTAATTGTAGTATCTTTGTACATTGGCGGTTCGCTACATAATGCTATATCTATAGAGTGGGACGTAAAATATTGTAGTAGCTCTTTGTATGCAGTATAGCAGTGGTTAACATTGACTTGTATGCATTTTAGGGGCTTAACACCCATAATCGGTCCGTGCGTTAATACGCTGTTGAATTGCTTTAAGTTGCGGGCAGTATTTAACGCTGGTCGCGGAATGCTTTACATCGACTTTTGTGTTTGATGATTCATTTCGCTCTAAGCAATTGAAACACTTTAGCTTTTCGCAATCTTTTTTAAAGGGGCAATTCCCGAATTGGTGTTCCTTGCTTGCGCAGTGGGAGCAGGGTGCGCTTTGAGAAGTACATTTACTCTTGGTGTGTCCAAATTGGAGACATTGGAAACATTGCAGAAAGGCACTAAAGTCGGATACGTTAACACGCTGATAGTCTATGTTAAGCCGCTCAGACACAAGCATTGTTTTCCGGACTAGGGGACTTACTTCAAGGACAGCATTGAACATAAAATCAGGGTTTCGGCGATTTCGCTTCACAAAGCGCAGTTTTATATCGCTGTCTTCCATCATGGCTGAGCCTACATTGGGGTTTTGGTTTCTGATAATCGGAACGAGTTCCTCTACTTGCACTTCTTTCGATATTCCTTTTATAATCACTAATGGCCTTCTAGTTTTTGCATTCTCTGCTCTAATGTCAGATACATTTGATAACTTATTCATTGTTGTATCGCGTTGCTCTAAGTTGTCGAACTCGATTCTAACTTTGTTATTTGACACAGGGGCTATTTTTAATGGAGCAAAATTGGTATCTTTAAATGATACACTTTTTTTAAAACTATTTAACAAAGCCGAGTGATTTTGATTATCCTTAGTTGAGCTGATTACAATTGCTGGATTGCATTTTTTATCTCCTGATTTGGCTACATTTGCATAACTTGCATTAGGGGACTCATTGTTTGAATTCAAAGATTGTATTAGCAGAGAGAACTCCTCTCTTATTGTGGCACGTATATTGACCGAGGTGTTAGCAGGATCATCATTTTTTTCATTTAGCAAAAGTGCTTCAATGGTGGGGATGAGAGCCATGAGTTTCGTTGTTTGATTGATTACGCCAGTTTTTATTTCTCTCTTAACATTGCCGGAATCTTGAATTAGACGCTGTATTTCATTTGAGATGTCGCTGATAGCTTTTATTATAGTTGCTGTGGAACTCATATTTTTGGATTGTGTTCTTGCTGTCTGCAAGTAACGAGCTTACTTTCCACAACACTACTATCTAGCTAAAATAAATAAGCTTACGTTCCACATCGATCTCGGCGAACTTGAAAAGCTGAACTTAACTTCTACACCCTTTCCAGCTGACGCGAAACAGAGCCTACGTTCCACACTTCTATTTCTGACAGTTTTCCTGTTCCACGGCTAACTCTATCAGCTGATTTGGCGAAGGCGCGTAAAAATATGTGGGCGACAATTTGTGTTGTTGTTGTTTGTATAAATGTTACTTTTATATGGGCTTCTTTTTATAGAAATGTTTTATTTTGCACTTATTTAGTTGAATTCGCTTACCCCTAGAGCTGGGACAAGAACAGTCTCGATATATGTAACAAAATCACTTTTTACACCTTGTAAACTTTTTAAACTTTAGAAATTTTATCTCGTAATACCACGAACAGTATTCCTACAAAGATCCCAAGGGCTTTTGATTTCGCCCTGCAGAACTTTTTCATTTTTTTCTACTTAATATAGTAGGTGTCACACCCATTTTACAAAGTTTTTTCTAAAGTTATATTTTGCGTCAATAAACCAATCAAATTACCATGTTTCATCCTCTTTTCGTATTTGGTATAGAATTATGGCATTTTTTTAAGTTTTCGTAATTTTCTATATCGAAAAAGTGGGCGTGGTTATAGTCGGATTTCGGCCATTTTTTATACCAATACAAAGTGAGTTCAGACAAGTACGTGAACTGAGTTTAGTAAGATATATCGATTTTTGCACAAGTTATCGTGTTAACGGCCGAGCGGAAGGACAGACGGTAGACTGTGAATAAAAAACTGGGCGTGGCTTCAACCGATTTCGCCCATTTTCACAGAAAACATTTACCGTCATAGAATCTATGCCCCTACCGAATTTCAGAAGGATTGGTAAATTTTTGTTCGACTTATGGCATTAAAAGTATTCTTAACAAACTAAATGAAAAAGGGCGGAGCCACGCCCATTTTGAAATTTTCTTTTATTTTTGTATTTTGTCGCACCATATCGTTACTGGAGTTGAATGTTGACATGATTTCCTTATATACAGTAAAGATATTAAAATTTTTGTTAAAATTTGACTTTAAAAAAATTTTTTTTTAAAAAGGTGGGAGTTTTCTTCATCCGATTTTAATAATTTTTGTCAGCACATATTAGTAATAGTAGTAACGCTCCTGCCAAATTTCATCATGATATCTTCAACGACCTGCCAAATTACAGACTGCAAAACTTTTGCATTTCCTTCTTTTAAAAGTGGGCGGCGCCACGCCCATTGTCCAAGATTTTACTAATTTTCTATTCTGGGTCATAAGGTCAACGTCTCTACCAAGTGTTATCGCTTTATCCGTCTTTAGCACTGAATTATCGCATTTTTTCAGTTATTCGAAATTTTCGATATCGAAAAAGTGGGCGTGGTTATAGTGCGATATCATTCATTTTAAATAGCGATCTGAGATGAATTCCCAGGAACCTACATACAAAATTTTATCAAGATACCTCAAAATTTACGCAAGTTATCGTGTTAACGGACAAACGGATGGACGGACGGACGGATATGGCTCAATCAAATTTTTTTTTGATACTGATGATTTTGATATATGGAAGTCTATATATATCTCGATTCCTTTATACCTGTACAACCAACCGTTATCCAATCAAAGTTAATATACTCTGTGCGCTCTGTTCCACTGAGTATAAAAATTATCGATATGTTATCAATATGTTATCGATTTGTTATGGAGTTGTTAAGCGCCAAATACACGACACGAACATTTCCGCAAACATTCCCCTTATGTCATGTTTCTGCGACCTTTTCTGTCGTGTATGGTGGTGTTTGCCAGTTCGCGCAAATGTTCGCCAAAAATCAAAATATTTTAATTTTTGGCGAACATTTGCGCGAACTGTTCGTGCGTGTATGGCGAAATAGCTCATAATCGTAGTAACTTCTGAACAGACGTGTGCGGAAAAGTAAAATGGACAATAAAAAATTTCTGAGTGAATTTATTGAAATGTATAAATCTTTGCCATCATTGTGGCAAGTAAAAAGCAAAGATTATTGTAATAGAATTAAAAAGAATAATGATTATGCGACTTTAATCGAAAAATTAAAAGAAGTAGATCCTGATGCCACAAAGGATACAGTTATAAAAAAAATAAATAGTTTAGGGGCGCAATTGCTGTCAAAAATTTTAAGTCTTCAAAGCTATTGCCACTAGCTAGAAAGCGCAAAGTTAAAGAAAGGCGGTGATGAGGGGGAATCGCTTCTCTCATTATTGTATCCCGTTTCGTTATGAGTGGCAAAATTTTTTGTAAAAGTTGGTCAAATGTTGCCTTGCTCATACGAACGTAATTTTTAAAATCATTTTGTGACGTGAATTCCGGTTCTTTAATAAGCTCACTTTGTCCAAGAACTGCTCGTTTTTTAAACCATTCTTTGCACCAAATTCTTTTTTTGCGATCTTCTCTCTTTTTTTTACGCTTAATTGCCACAGCGAGCAATATTGCTGCAGCACAATTGTTGTCCATATTCATCGCTGTCTGAAAGAGAACTAATATTCGGCCAAAAGTTCGTATGGTGTATGGCCAAAGCTGCGAACAAGATTGCGGAATGTTCGCGGAAATGTTCGTGTCGTGTATTTGGCGCTTTACCAATTTCTTATCTGGTTTTTGTCGACAAGTTATCTATTAGTTACCGAAAAGTTATCGATTTACTGTAAAAGGGATATCAAGTTGTTTTGGGAAACTTATAGATTTCCTATTGTACTAAAACCATTTGTTATCGGCGAGTTATATAAAAGTTATCGATTTCGTAGCTAAATGTGTATCGATACGTGATCGAAAAGCTATAGATTTTTTATCAGAGTGTTACCATCTTGTTATAAGTATATTATAGATTTGTTAACGATGAGTCATAGGCTTGTTATTTTGCGCATACCTATAAAACGGTAATATAAAGTCGATGACAAATGTATAATCCTTCTATGACAAGCCGATAAAAACCAATAAGAAGCCGTTGACTCGGTAATGATAAGCCGATTACAAACAAATAAGTGGAGGACAATTATTCGTTATCGATAGTAAACCGATTATAAAATATAGGCCTTTACCAGTAAGAAGCCGACGAAGCTCTTCTCAAAAAGCCCGAAACCATGTGTTTCTGGTAAAGTTGCCTGTGCTGTGGGTTAATTTCAACCCCTGGGTAAGCTCTAGTTGACTTAAAAAAAAATCCAGTGATTTAGTATTTTTTGTCAATTTAGGTAAAAATTTAGGCAAACTCACATCCCAGCCTAAGTCGTCCATAAATACGTCCATGTACATATGTATCTCTCTTGGCTGTAAAATTTCATTCTTTTACAATGTCTAATTGTAAGCTCGTAACATTGGTTAAACGCATTTGCTAGTAAAAGTCACATCAATTTTATTATGTAGCACATTTCGCTCTAACCAATATTTACCATTTTTGTAAGCTCATACATATGTACGACTACATACATACATATATACATTTATAGCTTTCAACGATGGTCAATGATGCTATTTCCCACAGCAACACATTGACATTTGGCAACCTCCAGGGTTGTGCTGCTGGCTACGAAAACTATTGAATATGTCTCCTGCCAATTGTTAAGCGATTGTTGAAACAATAAATGTAGCAAGAACGTCATCACCTTCTCAACCCCTTATCTTGTCAGCTTCGCTTACAAATATGTACCTAGATACATATATAGGTTGGCTGTTGGGTCTTTTAAGCAAACTCAGAACATGCTAGTACATATTGCCATGCCACAGCGTGCCAATAATACTGCAGCCGCCGCAGCAAGCATCGTTGACAAAATGTGGCAAGCAGTGGTGTTTTGTCTGGCTTAAAAATCCGCAATATAACAAGCACGCATATTTGTACGCATGCGCGAGGCTTCAACGAACGCAACAAGAACGCTTTGCTGCTCAATTGTAACGAATAAATGTTTTTTTATAAAATCGTAATATTGCACTGTGGATGCGTGGCCATAAAAAAAACTTATGCAGTTTGTACTTAGAGCTTAGAGCGTTTTGTATTTGTACTCAGACTCACTCGATCATGGGTCGTCTGGGCACAATCAGAGCTCCAGCATACTTCGACGCTTTACTTACTCGCAACATCGCAGCTACAGAGATGTATCACAATATTACATATGCATACTACTTTTTATACACAGATTCTCCCACAACCAAAACTGATAGCTGGACAGTACAAGACACGTCTTCCTTCTCGAATTCAAATGTATAAATATTTGTTCATTTCATTTTTTCACAGACCAAGATTTAACGTAATTTTTCACTTGATTCCACTTCTATCGCTCGTGCAACGATTAGCCGCGAAGAGGACTCTACGACTAAGAGAATCCAACATGTGAAAACCAAAGACACGAGGAGACGATTAAATGGAATTAGCACTGACCTAACGGTGGTTGTTGACTTCCAGGTGCTGAACACAAGAAGGAAATAAGAATGAAAGAAAGGCATAGGTAGTGACAATCAAAACCGACAGCTATAAAATCTCGAATGTAATCAAGGCATCTGCAGGTTAATCAATCGTACCAACCTAACCCATGCAGTGTCGTCCAGGCGGAGGTCTATGCCATAGAGAGAACAGCCAGACTGCTCTAGGGAAGTACGGTCCCAGACGCGTAACATTCTTTGGTGAAAGCCAGGCCGCCTTAAAGTCATTAGAATCCAACGTGCTAAAGGCGTATATCCTGCGGAGGTGTCGAGCTTTAACGGGTTCCATAAGGTTTCTCAACTCTTCTTTGCTGGGTCCCTTGGTCACATCTGCAGTTAGAGTATTAAAGGGTGTTATTACAGGTCATTAAGATATTGCACTAATGCTCCGACAGTGGCGCATACCAACGAGCTTCCTATGCAAAAGCTGTCACGAATAAGGAGATAAAGGAGTCGAATAATCGCTTTCCCTGCCGATGTTGAGAAAAAGTTAAATTACGAAAGATCTTGTAATATCTCCTATGTATCTTTTCAATGCTAATGAGAACAAGCAAGAAAGTCTACATTCGGGGGAAACCGGACATTTTATACACAACGTATACCCTCATACTTTTGTCAGGGAAGACTCAGGTTTCGGATAAGCACATTGGTTCGTGGAGGACCACTAAGAAATAATCTGGTTGGACGAATGTGCCGCCACCCGCACTAACTTAGGGCACTCACAATGGACAAAACTGTCTCCAAGAGGAAGTGAAGGAAACTCTCACGCACGCCGCCTAACCTTACTTATCCACATCTAATAAAGCCTATTCGCATGTGATTCGTCTTCCGTAAAACTCCAACCGACGGCGCCAAACAACACTAATATCATAACCTTTAGTGGTATAACTAGTACCGCCTATTTGATGTGGACTAATGATATTTGTGGTAAGAGTCCTATAGATCCAGGGCCATCCGCCTCTCATTGAGACATCGTCAGATGCAGAAAGTGCTTTCGACCTTTTGGAATAAATTCTTTGCTCCTAAGAGTTAATTTCTGAGCTCTTTTAGGATCATATTCAGGATAATTTCGAAATTATTTTCGTGATCATTTTGTTATAATTTGGAAACAATTCCGGGATAATTTTCAGTTAATAATTTCAGCTGGTTTTCAGGATCGTATCGAGTATATTAATTTTGTTCGCATAACGGTACCCCGTAACGGCATAAGCTAATCGAAATAGATATTGACTTCTATATATCAAAATGGTCTGGGCGAAAAAAGAAATTCATTTAGCCACGCCAGTCCCGTCCGTCTGTCCGTAAACACGATCACTTGAGTAAACTTTGAGGTATCTTAATGAAATTTGGTACGTAAGTTCCTGGGCACTCATCTCAAATCGCTATTTAAAACGAACGAAATCGGACTATAACCACGCCTACTTTTTCGATATCGAAAATTTCGAAAAACCGAAAAAGTGCGATAATTCATATCAAAGACGGATAAAGCGATGAAACTTGCAGTGGGTTGACCCTACAACGCAGAATAGAAAACTAGTAAAATTTTGGACAATGGGCGCGGCACCGCCGACTTTTAAAAGAAGGAAATTTGCAAGTTTTGCAAGCTGTAATTTGGAAGCTGAGTATGTAATGTTCGGTTACACCCGACCTTAGCCTTCCTTACCTGTTTTTGTTAGCAATTCTAGACTATTTCAGGATCGTTACACTTCTATAAATAAATCATATTGTGTTTGTTTCACAACCATTTAGAGATTTTTATGAACCATATCGGGATTATTTTCGAACATTTTCGGGATTGTGCTCACATGATCTATAGCAAGTACTTCGGGACTTTGTCCGGCTCATATCGAAGGCATCTCAGGACTTTTTAGGAATTGTTTCCAGATAATTTCTGACTATTCCGAGGTCATTTTAGGTGGATCATCTCGGGATTATTAAAATGGGTTACTTTGTTATTTCGCAAATATTCCGCGATCGTTTCTGCCCTCAGGAAAAACACTTACTTAAACTGAGCTAAACATTTTTAAAGAGAATTTCTTTAAATAGATGAAATAATCAATTTAGTGAGTAAAAATTTATAATTTTATTAAAAGGCATCAATAAGATCGATGCTCTCAAAACCCACAGCTAGGTATATAATATTCGCTAAGAACTCTAACTAAACTTTCTCTAATTTTTTTTTGTTATTGTTCATTCTGGACATGTTGCTGCCGTCTGAATACTATACCTATTGTTGGCCTTATCTATATGTTCTTGTTGTTGCCCTTGTCATCATCGTCGTACGCAATACTTTATCCATTGATACATCCGGTATTTAAGTGCCAACTCATTGCCATTAGGGTCGTCGCGCCTCAACGCGTCATTTGGCTGCATTGCAAGCGCTTGTAAAGTTATGGAATTTCTGTCTCCTTGTAAGTTCGGTTGTTTGTTATTATACTCAGCGTGCTTTGCACACAGAGTATATTAACTTTGATTGGATAACGGTTGGTTGTACAGGTATAAAGGAATCGAGATAGATATAGACTTCTATATACCAAAATCATCAGTATCAAAAAAAAATTTGATTGAGCCATGTCCGTCCGTCCGTCTGTCCGTTAACACGATAACTTGAGTAAATATTGAGATATCTTCACTAAATTTGGTACACGAGCTGATCTGGACCCAGAATAGATTCGGATTGAAAATGAGCGAAATCGGAATATAACCACGCCAACTTTTTATATATATAACATTTTGGAAAACACAAAAAATTGATTATTTAGCAAATAATACACAATACAATAATGTTGAAATTTGACCTGTGCACTGATATTGAGACTCTTGATAAAAATTTGAAAACATTTTTTATAATGGCCGCGGCACCGCCCACTTGTGATAAAATCAATTTTACAAATATTATTAATCATAAATCAAAAATCGTTAAACCTATCGTAACAAAATTCGGTAGAGAGGTTGCCCTTACTATAAGGAATGCTTTGAAGAAAAATTAACAAAATCGGTTAAGTTCCACGCCCACTTTTATATAAAAGACTTTAGAAAAGGCGTGGACGAATAAAATAAGCTATATCTTTGCAAAAAAGAGCATAATATCAATGGTATTTCATTTCCCAAGTGGATTTATAACAACAAATAGAAAAAACCGTCCCTTTTATGACTAAGCAATTTTCTATGTTTAGGGATCCATAATTCGAAGAAAAATTTACATATCGTAACAAAATTGGGTACACATATTTTCCTTGTAGCAGAAAATATTTCTATGTAGTAAAAACGGAACAAAAAATAGTTTTGAATCAATGACATACGCTGAGTATTTAATGTTCGATTACACCCGAACTTAGACACCTTTACTTGTTATACTCAGTTGAGCAGAGCTCACAGAGTATATTAAATTTGATTGCATAACGGTTGGTTGTACAGGTATAAAGGAATCGAGATAGATATAGACTTCCATATATCAAAATCATCAGTATCGAAAAAAAATTCGATTGAGCCATGCCCGTCCGTCCGTCCGTCTGTCCTTTAACACGATAACTTGAGTAAATTTTGAGGTATCTTCATGAAATTTGGTATGTAGGTTCCTGGGCACTCGTCTCAGATCGCTATTTAAAATGAACGATATCGGACAATAACCACGCCCACTTTTTCGATATCGAAAATTTCGAAAAATTGAAAAAGTGCGATAATTCATAACCAAATACGGATTAAGCGATGAACCTTGGTAGGTGAGTTGAACTTATGACGCAGAATAGAAAACTAGTAAAATTTTGGACAATGGGCGTGGCACCGCCCACTTTTAAAAGAAGGTAATTTAGAAGTTTTGCAAGCTGTAATTTGGCAGTCGTTGAAGATATTATGATGAAATTTCGCAGGAACGTTACTCTTATTACTATATGTCTGCTTAATAAAAATTAGTAAAATCGGAGAACGACCACGCCCACTTTTTAAAATAAATTCAAATTTTAAAAGAAAGGTTAATATCTTTAAAGTATAAAAGTAAATTATGTCAACATTCAACTCCAGTAATCACATGTTGCAACAAAATACAAAAATAAAAGAAAATTTCAAAATGGGCGTGGCTCCGCCCTTTTTAATTTAATTTGTCTAGGATACCTTTAATGCCATAAGTCGAACAAAAATTTACCAATCCTTGTGAAATTTGGTAGAGGCTTAGATTCTAAGACGATAACGGTTTTCGGTTGAAGCCACGCCCAGTTTTTATACACAGTCGACCGTCTGTCCTTCCGATCGGCCCTTAACACGATAACTTGAGAAAAAATCGATATATCTTTACTAAACTCAGTTCACGTACTTATCTGAACTCACTTTGTATTGGTGTAAAATGGGTGTGACACCTACCATATTAAGTAGAAGAAAATGAAAAAGTTTTTCAGGGCGAAATCAAAAGCCTTTGGAATCTTGGAAGGAATACTGTTCGTGGTATTACATATATAAATAAATTAGCGGTACCCGACAGATGATGTTCTGGATCACCCTGCCCACATTTTTGTCGATATCTCGAAAACGCCTTCACATATACAACTAAGGCCCACTCCCTTTTAAAACACTTATTAACACCTTTCGTTTGATACCCATATTGTACAAACGCATTCTAGAGTCAACTCTGGTCCACTTTTATAACGATATTCCGAAAACGAATCCACCTATAGAACTAAGGCCCACCCCCTTTTAAAATACTTATTGACACCTTTCATTTGATACCCATATCGTACAAAATAAATTCTAGAGTCACCCCTGGTCCACCTTTATGGCGATATCCCTAAATGGCGTCCATCTATAGAACTATGGCCCACTTCCTCTTAAAATACTCTTTAATACCTTCCATTTGATACACATGTCATACAAACACATTCCAGGGTTACCCTAGGTTCTTTTTACAACATGGTGATTTTCCCTACATTTGTCTCCACAGCTCTCAACTGAGTATGTAATGTTCGGTTACACCCGAACTTAGCCTTCCTTACTTGTTTTATCTTCGATTTGGTTTGTTCGCAGGCTAGTTTCGTTTTAGCTTACTTACATTGATTTTTCGGCTTACTTCAGGGTTCTCAACATTTCACATTTGTGTATGTCTTTTATGCCGTCCGCTGCGGTATGTTTGCCAACTTTTGTTTTAATTTGTGTGGTTTGTTTTCATTCGCTTAGTATCGGCGTTTTGCAGGAGATTTCTTCAAATCTGACATGCATGAATTTAAAGTGCTTCCCACTGCAGATCAGATTTCTTAGTGTAAGTGAACAGTAATTACAATATTTTAATATATTTGCATACACATCGGTAAGCTAATCAACTCGTAATAATTTTATATATAAATACATATCTGCATCTGTAAAAAATTTCATATGAAGCTTTTAAAGTGCAGATGTCAGCTCTCGTTCTTAGCTCACAAAAATATAATATTTGATGGGGCACGCTCAGATCTCATAAGTAAGAAGAATGTTGGCAATGGATTATAACTGGATTATATTAAACGATTTTGACTGAAACACGGTTGTGTCAAATTTTTGTTAGACTATCCTTATGTTTAAGCTGTCAAAGGTCGCGGAAAGAGAAGCATACAGATGATGATGACATTCTAAAATTTTAAATAGCCGGGCCCAATTGGTATATTCTCTGTCATATTGCAAATCCATTGCCGGTAACAAGCACCGTTATGGTACAAGCCCGACCTTTGCTGGAACGATTTGTTATGACTACATTGAACCTTCTACACCGTCCCGCCTCCACCCTCAAGTTCTATGAAAAATTGGGGTTGACAGAACCTCACCTGCTTCAGAAACCGATTTCGCCACGGGTTAGCTGTGTCCGTAATTTCTTGAAAGGACTGGGCTATTTTAATCGTCTCTTGCGAAAAGCATACCCGCCGCGGGTATATTATAAGCCCCCTACCCGCTGTGGTTGAACCATGGAAGTTTAAGGTTTGCGCAAGGGAGCCGAAAAGGAAGACGAGGCGATCCACGTGCACACAGATAGATCCAAAGTAAAGTAAGTGGCAGGGTCTGTGGCTCGCTGCGCAGATCTGGAAGTAAATAAATTGTATAAGCTGCCAGATCTAGTGTTTATCAGGCGGAAGTAAATGCCGCAAAATAAGTTGTGGAAAGACTTGAAGAAAATAACCGCCGCATCAAAGTTTATATTGATAGCCAAGCAGTAATTAAGGCAACAATATCACATAGCACAGCACCTTAAAGTATGTCAAAGTGCAGGCAATCTCTGGAAGGAGTCGGGATATGGAGAAGCATGTATCTATATGCGGTCCCAGGGCATATGAGAATAGATAGGATTGAAAATGCGGATGAGCTAGTTAAGAAGGACGCATCCCTCGAAGCTTGCGCCGTATACATCCCAATCAGATTGGGCGGGATTAAGAGGAGGCGAGATTTGCGCATGATGAAGCAATCGGGAAAGGCATGGAATCAAATGCGGAGTTGCAAATTGTTGAGTATAGAGTGCAGGTCTTACAACCTTAGACTAACAAAGTTACTGATATCACTAAAAAGAGAGGACTGTAGGCTCATGACCGTCATTCTGACTGGACACTTCCTTTTGGCGTCACATGCCTTTGAATTAGGCTTAGGCAGTGATAGGAGACATAGGAAGTGTGGTTTGGAGGAGGAAACGATGAAGCTAGTGCTCTGCGCTCGCTATTAGAAAAGGCACAGCAATCAGATTTAGATGCAGCTGAGGCATGGGTCCCAGAGAGCTTCAATTTCAAAGCACAGGTCATGGTTTCTGGTGGGGTTTTTTAATTTTGGCGTTGAAAAAAGTTCTGGTAACACTATAGACTCATTCAGTCTACGGGCTCATGCAGTATGTATGTATGCATACGATTATATGATTTTATTCTACATAGAGTTGCGTTTGATTTTGAAGCAGAAAAAATATATCGGAGCCAAAAAAAATGTACATATTTCATACCTGGTAAAAATTTAAAAACTATGGTTTTTAAAATTAGTGCAGAAGCAGCTGTGTGAGTCCCTGTTTTCTTTAACCAACAATAGGCATAACACATTTGAACAGCTCAATTTCAAATGTTGTGATGTGATTAAACACCAAAGGGGATGGGATTGGAACGGCGTTAACGGGTTATTTCAAAAGCCAGTTGATTGAGGTTTAAAGGAGAACGAAAAGCGTGGGCATTAAAAGTAAATCACGACTTCTTAGGAGCTAAGTTTTTGGAAAAAAACTTACTCAGGGAATACAGCAGAAACAAAACACGTGTCTCTACCAGATGCTTTGATTTTTCCAAAACTAATTTCAGCAATTTAAATAAAGAGCTTTTTGAGATAACGTGGCCTCGATATAAAGAGGATGTAGAGGAAAACGTTTTACATTTTAATAAAATCATTTATACTTTATTTGAAAAACATGTGCCCAAACGCACATGCTGGTACATTGAACAAGTGCAAGCTTGGTTTACTAAAGATTTAAAAGCTTTAAAAAATAAGAAATCACGTTTATTCAAATTATATAAGAGAACCAGTTTACATTCTCATTATGCACAGTACGCTATTTTCCGTCATAAGTATTTTGAACTTAATAAAAAGTGTTATAAAGCTTACATATATAAAATTAAAAGAAACATTATTTGCCACCCGAAGTCTTTTTATGATTTCGTAAATTCTAAACGCAGAACTAACGGGTTTCCTTCTGCCATGAAGTTTAGAAATAGCATTTCCAGCGACGATCAAGAGATTGCAAACTTCTTCGCTCAATTTTTTCACTCTAATTACTCTGCTATGATTGATTCATCACCTACAAAATATCCGTATGAGCTCTATTCTAGTAACTCAATATATGCCCCACATTTGCTGCCTGAAGATGTTCTACTACATCTAAAGACCCTAAAAGAATCCTTCAAATACGGTCCCGATTTGATCCCAACATGTTTTCTTAAAAAATGTGCGGAATACATTTACCAGCCCCTTACTGATCTGTTTAACCTCTCTTTAAAAAATGGCATTTTCCCGACGGCTTGGAAGGAATCTTTTCTTATCCCACTCCATAAAAAAGGAAGCAAGTCGTATATTGAAAACTATCGTGGAATAGCAAAGCTCTCCGCTATCCCTAAGCCCTAAGCTTTTCGAAGCAATCGTTACTAATCACATTACATTTTCGATTTCTACATTGATAGATATTTCTCAGCATGGCTTTTGTAGAGCCAAATCAACCACAACCAATTTGCTTGAATTTACAACTCACGTCTTTAATGGGTTTAGAAACAATCATCATACCGACGTTATATACACTGATTTCAGCAAAGCATTCAACAAAGTACGCCACTCATTACTTGTTTATAAACTCGAATTACTTGGTTTTCAACCTGGCCTAACTCGCTGGTTCTCCTCTTATCTTTGCGGTAGAACTCAAAGAGTCATTTTTAAAAACCTTTGTTCGAATGTCATCGATGTTCCCTCCGGTGTGCCTCAGGGCAGCCATCTCGGTCCTATTTTGTTTTTGATCTTTATAAACGATGTTTCCACAACTATAAAATCTTCTAAAATTTTAATGTATGCCGACGACGTAAAACTTTTTAAGTCATACGCGTCGGTTGAAGAACGTTCTGTACTCCAGGCGGATTTAAATCGTTTAGTTACTTGGTGTAATGCGAATTTTATGCCTCTGAACATAGAAAAATGTAAATCCATGTGTTTTTCACGTGGGAACATACAGCCAGCTTCCTACACAATTAATGGCCAAACTCTGGAAAGCGTTGATGTTTTTGTCGACTTGGGAGTTACAATGAATTGCAAACTTAGTTTCAACCCTCATATTAATGCCATAGTCAATAAAGCGAGAGGGGTTTTAGCATTTGTGAAAAGATGGGCAAAAGAGTTTGGTGATCCTTACGTTATAAAAACCCTTTTTACATCATTGGTGAGGCCGATATTAGAATATGGATCGATAATTTGGAATCCGCGTTATCAAGTTCATGTGGATAGACTAGAATCAATTCAAAAACAGTTTTTACTTTTCGCCTTGAGAAATCTTCAATGGGACTCTCCGTATAATCTTCCTCCTTACACTAATCGATTAAAACTAATAAATCTTCCTACACTTGCAAGTCGTAGAGAAATGCTAGGTGTACTATTTATGGCTAGACTTTTAAATGGATCGATTTCAAGCCCATTTCTTTTGAACGAAGTAAACTTGAATGTTCCATGCCGAGTTTCAAGGCATTATAAACCTATAATTCTTAAACAATGCGGAAGCAATTTCCAACTACACGAACCTTTTCTATGTTTGTGTGAAGATTATAACTCTCACTCGAGAATAATAGATGTTTCGGACTCGCTCTTTGCCATAAAAAAGACGGTTCTATCTTCTCTTAATAATTAAAAAATTATATTTACTTTTAGTCTATTGTATTTTGTGAATCTATATTTCTCAGCTGATGAGTTTCTCTGTAGCTGAGCGGTTTTAGATCTCGGCGCTTAAGAAGCCACTGCCTCTCAAAGACTCGGTAACAAAAAAATTATAAATAACACATAAATAAGAATTAGGATACATACAGTACGTATGAATTAAAAAAAACCAAAAACAGGATTAGCCTGGTTTCATCGGGCCACTTGAGGGCAGTGCGCTGCCACAACGTCCGAGAAAAAAAAATGTGGTTTCAAAATGAGTAAAGCATTTTTCAGAGTCTCAAGAAGATAGGAACGCATAAAACGTGGAAAGAAAAGCAGAAAAAAAAGATATTCCCAAAGACTTAAATACTTATTATTGAGGGAGAAAGTTCTGCCTGTATTTCCAAAATGGTCTTAGCAAACCCGGTTTTTTGAAAACCCTGAAAAGCTTATCACTTAGTGGTTTCTTTATATGAAACGCATTTCGGATCATTTCGTAGGTACGCAGGTGGTATGCGCAACCTTAATCCGCTGGTTAATCAAGCCGAATTGTGCCTTGCTGCGCTAAATTATCACACATTCCATGCAATTTAAAATGGATTGATATGCGTAACGTAATTTGCGCATTTCGTGCCAGGCCAAGATATGTAACAGCAGTATATTCTGTACAATCGAAATATGTAGGTATGTCCACACACAAGAGTTGTGTGAGCACATCCCTGAAGCCGCGTATTTTTAACAATGAGCGCAGCAAACGGAGCCTTTGCCTTCAGGCAACAGCTAAGACTTAACTCCAGCCATGCAACAACATATTTTTAAGCCTTATCGCCTTTTCTCACTTTAACTTTTGTTATTGTTTAACTTGTTGTGTGTATGATTAAGCTTTAAAGTGCTTCAAGTGCAAGTGAGCGTGCATTGAGCAATAAATATCGAAAATTAAATGTGAAATTCTGCAGCTTTCGACACGCATTTGAAGTGGCCGTCAATACGTTTTTTCGTTACATATATTGTTGCTGCCTTGAAGCTTGATGAACTTGCTGATCCACTGAGCCGCTGGGCTGCTGGGTTCTTCTTATTGGCACTGCTGCGTGTGACCGCATGCAGTGGCGCGAGCAGATATTACATACATCCACATTTGTATCGCTACACACCCTTATGGCAGAAGCAGCCGGAGACAACGTGCGGAATCAGTTGGTAGATAGTCGAGGAAGTGCAAAAATGGTACCGTACAAAGTGTATGCTCTGTGTATGTGTAGGTATTGTATGTGCCAAGCAAAAATAACGAAGTCATTTAAATTCACAGCTTGATTTTGAAAATCAACTTTTTCTGCAATTTGGTTTTTTCTAAACTTTGCCGCATTATTATATTGTGGGTTGCAGTCGACTTTTTCTGCACAAAGTGCTTGAAACAATTTCAAGCAATTACACGCACTGACAAACAGACAGACAAACAAATGTAGGTGAAAGGATTGCAATATCTGTGTATTTTTAACTAACGAACTAATGCAATATGTGGCATGCCACATAAAAAGTTTTATCACCACACCACAAATGTAGGTATGCATTTGTATGAAATGGCCATATGGTTTTGTTATCGCAAGAGCGTTGAACGCACAGCTGTGCCTCTAAGTTGCCTACACAAAATCAAAAATAATTTTGAAAAAGCATTGGATATGTGGTTATAAAAATTCGAAATTTCCAAAAAAATATCATATTTACTTACTTACTTACTGCTTAGCTGTTTAAACGGTTCATTGGCTAACTGCCGTCAATTGGTCACACCGAAGGAACTTAAATCTTTTTCCACCAAGTCAGTCCAGCGGAGTGGGGACCGCCCTCTTTCTCGGCTTCCGAAAGGCGGCTTAGAAAAAGTACTTTTCTGGCCGGTGCGTCATCTTTAAATCGCAAAAAATAACTTAGCCAGCTTAGCCTATTGGTTCAAAATCGCTGGACTATGTTGATGTGTGCGTAAGGTTCGTACAGCTCATCATTAAATCTACTTCGGTATTCGCCGTCCCCAGCGCGTAGAGATCCGTAAATCTTTCGAAGAAATTTTCTGTCGAGCACTACCAGAGCCGCATCATCTGATGTTGTCGTGGTTCATGTCTCTGACTTATAAGTGACTTATAAAACATGATTTTCATTTGCCGAGAGATTACTTTACTTTGCAATTGCTTTATTGATATTGTTTATGTTATTGCTGGTTCGCAAATAAAGAGAGCCTTTTAAACAAAATATATAATAAATACAATGCGGGATAACCTCCGAAGAGATTTTAGGCACAGCTTCTCGCCCAATTTCAGTAGTGTTCCTTTCAATTTTTCCTGCATGTCTTACGCCGACTCCGAACGGCATCTACCAGGCACACAAATTTTCACTGAGAAGCTTTTTTCTAGAAATATTTCCTGGGAAATTTTGTGTACCAAATTTTATTACGATCCGTTATGGCTCCCGAAACATAGAAAATTGTTTAGTCATAAAAGGGGCGGTGCCACGCCCATTTTGTAAAATTTGAAGTTTTCCAATTTATTGTTATAAATACACTTGGGAAATGAAATACCATTGATATAAAGCTCTTTTTTGGAAAGATATAATTTATTTTATTCGTCCACGACCCTTTTAAAAATCTTTTATATAAAAGTGGGCGTGGTCCTTAACCGATTTCGTTAATTTTTCTTCAAAGCATTCCTTACAGTAAAGGCAACCTCTCTACCGAATTTTTACGATAGGTTTAACGATTTTTGATTTGTGATTAATAATATTTGTAAAATTGATTTTATCACATGTGGGCGGTGACACGCCTATTTTAAAAATTTTTATCAAGAGTATCAATATCAGTGCACACGTCAAATTTCAACATTATATGTGTTGTTACGAATATTAGCAACACTAAGGGGTAATCCAATGCTAAGCAGTGCTTGTATGCATATCAATAATTCAATCATTATTGCTACACATACGTACACGAAGCGGAGAAGCAACGCACAAACACATGCAGATAACTTATCTGAGATATGCAATTATACTTGTGGAATTGTTGCTCACAAATACATGCGCATGTGAGAGAAGCTATAAAAATTGTGCATCTGTAGTTATAGCTGAGAAACTTATAGCAGATAACCAACTAGTAGATTCTAGAACAGAACCGCCTGGAAATGTGAACGGGGAAACCAAACACTATAAAAAGCAGCAAAAGTAGAGGCGCGATAATCAGTTGGATTTAAGACGCTATCTAGCGAGCAAAAGCAGTATTATTTTGAAAAGCAGTTTCATTTAAGCAAGCTATTGGTTGTGAAGGTGTCAGCGTTATTGTGAAGTACTTTAATAAATGCCATTTTGCATTATTAAATATTGGAGTTATTTATTCAACAGTTTAGTGATTCGAACTTAGCAGAAGGTTGCAAATTAGAGGATTTGCAGTAAATTCGTTACAGTATTTTTATTATTAAATAACCAGGCTTTTGTGTTTTCCAAAATATTATGTATATAAAAAGTGGGCGTGGTTACCTTCCGATTTCGCTCATTTTCAATAACAATCTATTCTGGATCCAGACAAGCTCGTGTACCAAATTTGGTGAAGATATCTCAATATTTACTCAAGTTATCGTGTTAACGGGCAGACGGACGGACGGACATGGCTCAATCAAATGTTTTTTCGATACTGATGATTTTGATATATGGAAGTCTATATCTATCTCGATTCCTTTATACCTGTACAACCAATCGTTAGCCAATCAAAGTTAGTATTCTCTGTATGCAAAGCACTCTGAGTATAAAAACGGCGACCTGGTAACCGATGTCCAGATGGTGGGAAAATAAAAATGTCTTCTAAAAAAGAGAGCGATAAAGACCAGGGAAGATGACGAACCAGAGCACGTAATGATGAAATAAATGTTAGCCAACACACCTATGACGAAGTCAGAATAATCAGATTAAAAAACAGCAATGCCGCAGGCACTGATCTATTACCTGCGTAGATATTCAAATAAGGCGCGAAATTGTATCAAATAATGCAATTCTTTGCCATACGTGAGGTGAGATTTTCTATAATCAATTACCAACAATTTGGTAATAACACAATGGGCGGTCGTGAGCAACAAATATAGCAACAACACTAATACATATAAATAAATATTAAAGTAAACTTACATGGAAATATTTATTGCATACCATTTAGCAATGGCAATTGAACAAAAAAACTGCTGAGTGAATTAGTGAGGGAGGTGCGCATGCGCAGAAATCGTGTATTTGTAAGTTAACATATGTAAGTATGTACAATAGGAATAATGTAGGAAATAACTGGAAAAAAATATCTTCTTGTCCATTCGCAGTGCATGTTCGTACGGCAGTACGAAAAATTTTGTTGTATTCGGAATTACTGCCGACTTACGTTAGGTGAAATATGATCACGTGCCAAATAGCCAACAATTTGTGTCACCCAAATGACCTTTGAAGAACGGCAAGTTATTTTTCTTAGCTCAGAGTTAATTTCAAAAATTTGTCAAAAATGTATGAGTTTAACCCCTTATGTCAGGTTAACTAGTTAAACTAGTGCATCATTTACATAAATATTCTATATATTTCTGCGCCAATGTGGAGAATAAGGTTATGATCTTGTTTACTAGGAGATATAAAGTCCCAGGGTTGGACTAGACCTAAGCTAGGAGGTGTTACCCTGCAGGAGAAACCTTGTACCAAGTACATAGAAATAATTCTAGACTGTAAGTTGTCGTGGAAGCTCAACGTGGAGTAGAGAGTGAAGAAAGCCTTGATGGCACGTTATGCATGTAAAAGAATGATGGGGTGTAAGTGTGTTCTAGCGCCCTCTCTCCCTAATTGGATATTTACAGCGTCTATAGAGCCTATCCCATACTACGGAGTCCTTCTTTAGTTAAGAACCACTCAAAAAAGAACCTACGTCAAAAAATTAAAGGGGATATGTAGGCTATGAATGCTTAGCATGACGGATTCCTCCCAGAGATTGCCTCGGGGCAGCTACCATTATAGTATAACGCCATCAAACATTGGATAAACAGAGTATCTCGTTCCCTACCTGTGCTTCGTCAGTCACTCGGAACTCCAATGAAAGTAGAAGGGTTGGGCGCTCAAACGGCATACGAGGAAATGTACGTGTATAACAAGGGTTCCAAAGTAATGGAAGGAATATTGCCTACGGTACATGGCACTGATCCAGAAATAAACAGATTGTACAAGCTTCTAGATCACTGTAGTGTTTTCAGGTGAAAGTAGAAGCCGTGGAAACACTAGAAGAAAATGGCTTAAACTGCAGTTGCGTAAATGTTTACATAAACAGCCAACCAGCAGTTAACAAATATTCGCACATAGCACATCTTAAAGTGTGTTAGAGTGTCAGAAGAGAATAGAGAGAAACTTATATCTTTATTGGGCGCCGGGGTATACGGAAATAGGTGGAAATGAAAAAGCGGATAAGCTATCGCATCTCTCGAAGCTTGTACCGACAAATCGGATTGGATGAGATTAAAAGAAGGCAAGAGCTGCACCTGATTGGCCAAGATGGGAAGGCGTCGAACCAAGCTCGGGGTTGCAAAGTGTCAAAAATTATGTCAACAGGGCTTTTTTAACTTTAGACTAACAAACTCACTGTCATAATTGAAAATAAGGTACTGCAAATAAATGATAGGTTTTCTGATTAGACTGTAGCATTATACGTCATGCCCACCTATGCAATGCATTTGCGGCATTACGCATCATGAACTTCTATGCCAATATATGTTTGTAATAGCATAATCATATTACAATATTTTGCGACATAAATTACATTGACCTAACACAGCGGTAAGCCAACATCAATGGAATGCCGAATATGAAACCCTTGTCAGTTCACACATTACAAATTCTGCTTAGTCACTCACCTTGGCCAATACACTTGCCGATCGTCAATGTTAGTTTGCCACCAAAATATTTACATACAACCAATAATGTGAATTAACCAAATATTCACATACAAACATTTTACATGAATAGCAATCTGCTGACTTTGCATACAAATCTACATGTATGCATACCGTTTATACAAATCTACATATATGCATACTATTAATACAAATCTACATATCTTTAGTTCGTAACTATTAGAATAAGAAATTATGTATAAAATGGAAAGAATTTCTTTTAATAAAATCAATCACTATCTGACATTCAAAGTCTCCTAATCTTTTATTTGAACATTTCATGGCGATCCTGCCAGTTCAGATCAAATCAGCACAACTGCTAAAAACGATCTGAATGGAAAAGATCCTGCCAGTTCAGATCAAATCAGCATAACTGCTAAAAACGATCTGACGGGAAAAGATCCTGCCAGTTCAATCTTTAATTAAAAAGTTGCTGATCAAGAAACGCTAGGGGGACTCATGATAGCATATAAACTTATAAGGTGTAAAATTATATCCATTTACACACGCGGTTATATGAACGCACCTAGTAATACTCTTGATAAACTTGATTGTTTTTCAGCTGTATTATTTCCAAAAAAATTTTTTTGATTGTTATAAAAATTAAAAAATACCAAGATTAAGTGAAAAATCAAAACTAAAACGCCTTTATTTGCTGATGTTGGAGATTTTTGATGAAAATTCCGTCTGTAATGTCTGCAAGGTTGCATTCCTTTGAGTTTACCGCGTTTACACAATGAAATGTGCCCGTAAATTTATACAAATTGTGTAAATAATTTTTCATACAAAATTTGACAGCTCGTGCGTAAACTAGATAAATTTATACGTTTACACACTTTATAAGGCATTTATACGGTTACATGAGTCCCCCTGCTAAAAGATTTTATCGGTAAAAATCCTGCCAGATTGAAAAAGCAGGACATTAAAGAAATCCTGCCAAATTGGCAAAACAAATACTTTGGAAGGAGCAAAGGATAAATAACGCATATGAAGACCCAAATGCAAACACAAACCAAGGAATTATTTCCAAGCAACCAACAAAAATCAATTTAACGCATACGCATATACGCAAACGCAATTGCAAACACAAACCACAGGAATTATGTTCAACCACCTAATAGAATGCATTAATTTCAAACAATCAACATACGAGCAATTTTGACAGGCGATATTTACATCTTTTACAACGCATAAAAGGGTGGAATAAATCTGAGCAATTTAGCAGCAAAACAGGAAACAACTGACAGCAAGACTGGCGAGCGGGCATAAATCGAGTGGAATATCTACAATAACAATAGATCAGCACTAAGACTGGCAGCGTAAAATATGAAGATTGGTCACCAGCAACATTCTAACTGGCAGCAATATAAAATATAAGTAGTAGGGCGGGTCGATTTAAAAATCGCTCATTGCTCTGTGAAAATCGTTTCCTATGGATCAAAATAAGAAACTTTGCCGAAGGAACCATACCTCTAAAACGAATTCTGATGTCCCCCCCTTTGGGTCGAACTTTAGGGTAGGGTCAATTTCAATTCTACCTGCTGTGTCTTGTGGTGGCTTAAAAAAAACAACACAAGCAATTTTACGATCTGCAATTGTGTCACAGTGATACCTTCATTTTTAAAACGGTTGAATAAAAAACCCACACAACTATGTTTACGACATGCAAATGCATCACAGTGATACCTTGGTTTTAAAAGGGGGTTGTAAAAACGCTAATTTCTAATAATTTTTTTAATTTCTTTCCTATTACTAAGTTAAATTCATTTTTTCATTTACATATGTTCCGACTAAATAAATTTCTAAAGAGAAAAATAAACTCCAAAAAGGAAAAAACATAGGCATTTCGAAGTGGGATTTTTCAAAATTTGCCCCTACGACCCAAAGGGGGGACATCAGAATTCGTTTTAGAGGTATGGTTCCTTCGGCAAAGTTTCTTATTTTGATCCCTAGAATATGATTTTCACAGGGAAATGGGTGATTTTTTTGCCTCCCCACTAATCGACCCGGCCTAATAAGTAGGTATAAAATTTAGAAACAAATTGGGCGGCCTTTATGGACGCTAAACTATGAGCAAAAACGAAAGTTTTTGCTTAGGATTTTTTTTGTTCTCTAAGTAGGAATTTAAAATAATATGCAAAACGATTCGTTTTAAAGAAAATCCAAAAAAAAATTCTATTTTAAGAAAAATAGAAATGTCAAAAATATTAAATTAAAATTTTTTTTTAACAAAATCAAAAAATTTTAAAAACTAATTTTATACAAAAGCTTCTATAATGTTAATTAAATAAAGGAAAATAAATCAGCAAAACGGCATAAAAATTATTTTTTTAAATATTTTGTAAATCGAAAAAAAATTAAAATGTAAAAATTTTTTTTTAAGTCAAAACAATTTTTCCGTTAATAATAAAATTTTTTCTTATACTTTAATAATGTTAACTAAATAAACAAGTAAAATGGAATGCATAGAATAAAGAATAAAATCAAAAATTTTATTAAAAATTAAATTTAGTTCATTTCTCAGAAAAATAATTATAGAAAATTTTCAACATGGCTTGGTGGACAAAGATTGCGCAAGACATCATGATAGTGATAGCCGGATACGAACTAGGGAAAGAAAGCTCTGAAACAACAGAGAACAAGATTATCAAGTATGAGCCACCAACTAAGGTAGATACAGAAAATTTTCCGAACATTCCAGATGTTTGGTTAGCAGTTATAGGTTGTGTATTCATGCTATTGTTCAACACAATAGCTATGATGCTCGAAAATTATATGAAGCACAAATATAGGCAGGTAAAGCCCGCCACAGATCGGATCTAAGAAACACCAATTTTTGCAACCTATTACCTAAACCAAACCCAAAGCTGAGGAAGAGCAATAAACAATTCAAGTAAATCTCAAGTAATAAATTTAAAAATGTTACAAGCGACAGTAAAGGCAGCCCTGCCTAAAGTGAACAGCAAATCAAAAATTTGCATAACCCCTCTGAATGATCCTGACAAAAATAGTCATGAAGCAATAGAAAATTCTAGGACAGTGGAAATAGGCAAAAACTAAGAACAAGAAAAAATACAAAAAATTTTAAAACCAGCCCATAACAACAAAAAAGAAAAGAACCTATAATATATATAATATAAAATATAAAGAAAAGAACCTATAAAAATATAAGTGAAGCGCTATATAAATTTGCAGCAATAAGACATGTCGCGCTCCTAAAATGGTAGCGTAAGAAATACAAGCAACCTGATTGTAGATGATAAAATTGACTTAGGACACAGGCTGTACATACGTTGTACAAATGCCGCCAATCCAGGACTTGGAATTTTTAAGAAAAACACAGTTGTCCTGAGGGACAAATTGGTGAAAATAATTGAATATTTACTCGAGTAGGCAAATTAAAATAATAAAAGTAGGTACCCAAGTTCTCTAAGATCAACAATTGCACAAACCCAAAAAGGTTGTGAAAGTGACAAATTCCGGTATAAAAATAAAAATAAATTCTTCATAAAAGTCATGACGATTCTGTCTTGGTGGCCGCGGCAGAAATCGCATGACAAATAAGATCAAAGAAATTGCTGGAAAATATGAAATTATCGAAAATATAAAAAGAACATTTAAAGATACGAAAATTGTTGCACCCACTGTACCTTTCACTTATCCATTAATAGAACTACTACCAATACATAGCTACCCCGCTCTTCCGTCAGCAACCCCTCTATTTTCTATGCAATTTACTACAGATTTACCTTATATGAATGAAAAAAATGTCAAGTGAAAAAAAATGTTTTTTCCTTGAATAATATGCATAATTAGTTTAAGAAATAAAATAAATACAAACATTTATTGCCTGAGTCTCATAAGGTCATAATTTTACATATTAGGAAAAATACTTTACTTTAACCCAATAGATTAGAAAATAGTAATAGGAAACATTTCTACTTAACCTACCTACAAAATAAGGAATTAATAGTCCATAAGAATAGGCTTACCAAATATCAAAATATGCCAATGACTCACAATAATAAAATACACAACATTTCAACAATAGCCTTCCAATTTACTCGGTTATTTATAAAAACTTCTAGAAACAAGAGGAATATAGGTGCGCGACACATTAAAATCCGGCTGTAAAATAAGCAAAATATAGAAAATAAATAAAATAAGTAAACTAATCGTTAAATTTAAATTTTGAAAAAAAAGATTTGTACAAAACATGTTAAGAAAAAAATATTAAAATGTAAAAATAATAAAAGTATAAAGGTCAGCAATTGGAAACAAAGTACACAAACCGTCACTATAACATCAAGTTACAGTAAAATACCAAAATCATTTCAAATTCGAACAAGAGTCTTATACAATTGTTCACAAAACAATATTAATTCCTCCTTTTCTAAGCGCGGATGGTGTAGCCTTATACGTCATGCCCACCTATGCATACATATGTCACCATCGTCAAGTTATACGCAAAGGTAATATTGTATCCTCTTTATATTTCCTAACACTCTAATTAAATATTATTTTATAACGAGAGAATCCTCTTTGTGTTCTTATTTATTTCTTTGAGTGACCCATCCATTCCGAGATCGACCCGTGTGCGCCTACCCACTGCCGGTTTCAGACGCACCCAGACCGAACAATAGACAAAATATTATCTATCAGCCATCAAAGTTTTCATGACGCAAATATTAGGAAAATTAAATTGACGCTTAAAAAGAATAATTATCCGGACCATATAATAACAAATTTAATAAATCAAAAACAAATGGAAATAGAAAATATAACCCAAAAAACACAGTCTTCAGATACAAATAACCAGACAAAACGATACTTCAGTGCCACTTACATTCCTAGGATCACAGAAAATGTCGCACATGACTTGACAAACACATCAAACACAAACACTACACTAGCATACAGGTCAAACTGCACTTTGGAAACGTGCTTTACAAAAACAAAAACAGCCCATAGATCTCCAACAACGTAGCAATGTAGTGTACGAAATTCAATGTAAAGGGAATGAAGAAGATAGCTGCAATAAGGTCTACATTGGGACCACAAAGCGGTGCTCGGCACGCGGGTAGCTGAGCACGAATCCGATATACGTAAACAAAAACAAAGCACAGCTTTGGCACAGCATGCAATAGAAAATAAACACACAGCTGATTTTGAAAACATAACAATAATAGACACCTAAAGGAGAGAAAAAGCGCGTTACACCTTAGAAAGCCTAAGAATTTTGCAAAAACGAGGAAACACAATTAACAAAAAAGAAGATACAGACAATATCGCCGCCGCGTACCTATTATGTTTGTAATTTAGTTTTTAGTATGACAAGTATACCGCTTGTAGGTGGTATCGATTTTTTCTACTCTATTAACTTTCCACAATTTTTTTAATATTCAAAAGTTTTTAAATGTTTAATTGCTTTAGTGAAAATTGTGTTTTTCGTTAATTTCCATTTTTGCAGGTAAGAAAATACTTTTTGTGCAAACAATATTTATTTGCAATATTTTAAATTTTAATTCTGTATGTATCTGATTGTGTTCTTTGTTGTTTTTTGTTTTATTAAATAAATACAGTGTCACGCTCCTGAAGATGCCAAGGAAAATTGGCGAAACGTCGAGCTGAAAGGTGGAATAATCTTTGTTTTATTTGTACCAAACATAATAGATTTTCGTAGCTTAAAATATATATAAATATTATTCAAACAGATCGGAAGAAAATTATATAAAAGAAAAATGGTTTGTCAGCAAACGCCAAACGGTAGTGGTAGCAGAAAAAAAGTCTCTTATAAAAGGGACCCCATTCCCTTTTTCTTCAATAAAAATCAAAGTTAAGGTGTCGAACGGTCGCATAAATTCGCGTGTGAAAGTGAAAATAAAAAAGTGTGGTTTTTTACAGTGCCGTGAAGTACCGCAACCGAACGGGATTCAAGCAGTAGGAAACTCCTGTCTCATGACCTGCCGCCACAGACAGTTAAATCACAACCACTAATCAACCACCAGTTCTCCGGTAAGTGAAACACATCCACCCCTAAAATGACTGATAACGAATTTAGTGCCGTTTTCTCATGTTAATTTTAAAGGTTTTCTGCTCTATAAATACAAATTTCGTTCGTCATATAAACCTTGAAAAGTCGTTTGTGAAAACGGGGCTAAATTGCTTCCCAACACTTTATGTAAACCCGGCTCATCGTTTGGTTTTCTTTTCAGGAACCTCGATTCCAGTTAAGTGCGGAAATGTTTTAATCATCGGTGCGAGGCGCCAAACTACCAGCCGTCACTACCCCAATCCACAAATAAGCACACCTCAACACCACAGCATGCTATCGTAATTACAAGAAACTGCAAACAACGTCAAAAGATCACACATCCAGCTTTCAAAGATATCCACCAACACCACACAGGTATCACTACTCATTAGCGCAGCCGCGCGCTCCGTAACTGCAAGAAACACAGATGCACATCAGCACCACAAGATAACATATACCTGGATCAACAGATACTCGCAAATATTATTGCGACACACTATCCCATTCGCAACGAACAGCCTTCACAACAACTTGTATTGGCAACAACCACGCCAGTGACTTGCAGCAACCAACGCAGCAACTCACCAGCGACCACTCCAACTGCGACATACAACGTTAAGAAGGAGAAAACTACACCACACTAACATAGCCACAGGCGACACCTTGGACAAACATCAGTCGGCACACCAAACAGCACGTCCATATGTAAGGCAACTCATCAAATAAAAAAGAAAGGCGACAACACACACCAAACCAGGTAATAGTGATCAAAAATTGTGAAAGGTATCGCTGCCGCAACCGTTCTGGTGGCCAACAAAACGCACATACACATAAACAATATCTACCCCCATCGAATACTGCCACATCACACCAAACCACATCAGGTCTCATCACAAGCATATCATACCACAACATATCACATTATATCGCATTACTTCACATCTCAGCAAATAGCATAAAATAAGTCGTGACGGTGAGTAAAATCAGTCATTCACTTGGGCGGATTGTTGCTTCAAACGGCAAGAAACAGCGGGCGAAGTGGTGAGAAGATCGCCAAGGCAGAGAGCGTGCTCATCACCGCTCCGAATTCGCCACAACATCGCCGGCACCGGACCACCAACCTGAATGTGATACAGCACGGCGGCGACCGACGAACGATCAATGCTCTTACACTTTTTTTACAAAAACCTTTTCTATTTATGAAAATTCTATTACACTTTTTTTAGTTTTCCTGTAAACCCTACGTATGGATTTCTGTTTGAATGTATGCTATTTTTAATTGGTGATATTATCTATAAATCTTATAAAATAAAGTCGCTAAATGCCATGTATGCACATAACTTTACACAGAATGCTCCGACTTTAAAACGGCTTTTTGCATTTGAAAGCATAGCTACGTGAGATGGTATAGTTAATATAATATAAAGGTATATATTATAGGGGCGTGGTAAATTGCCAAAATGTAGTAAAAATTCATAAAATTTTTGTTTACACAGCTATAACTCATAAACGGATGGATGGATTTAAAAAATTCTACTTTTCAGTAAAACTTTGAAATATTTACCTTCAATCCGTATCAAAAAAAAATACTTTATTCCTTTCTTATATTAGCCAAATTGTTTAAACAAAAGTAACATTTTTACCAAAAAATGTGTTTGTGTGGATGTTCGCTGTGAACTGGGGGTGCTAATTGCTTTTGAGTGAGGCATGATGCGACACATACATACGTACATATATAGCATTCGCTGCGTTATTTAACTTGGGGCATATGTATGGATGTACATCACTACATAGTATAAAACAAAGTCGCTTTTTGTCCCTTTGAATGCTTAAACCTTTAAAAATACGCAACGGATTTTGATGCGCTTTTTTTAATAGATAAAGAGTGATTGAAGAGGAAGGAACGGATGAACATATTTGACTGAAAATTGGTGGAGGGGTAGCTTAGAACCAGGAGACAGACATAGGATAATTTTTATCCCGTTCTGTCTAAGGGTCTTGAGATCAAAACGTGGACCTGGGTAATCCTGGGATATGTTTGTACAATATGGGTATCAAATGGAAGCTGTTTATGAGTACTTTGATGCGGGGTATTATTCGTACCCGCGGGTAACTAGGGTCTCGAGATATAAGCGAAAACGTGGACGCGGGTACCCCTAGAATGTGTTTATAGGATATGAATAATCAAATGAAAAGCTGTTGATGAGTGCTTTAGTACAGAGTAATTTTTATACCGCTGGGTGACTAGGGTCTCAAGATATAGGTCAAAACCTGGACCCGGATACCCCTAGAATATGTGTAATAGGGATATCAAATGGAAGCTGTTGCTGAGAGCTTTAAAGTAATTTTCATTGTGATATTCGATTTAGTCGCATCAAACCTGGCAAAACTGATAAATATGCATGCGAAGCCGAAATAAAGACATCAATTAATAATACCCACATAACTATTTACATACGTCCTATTCGATTTGCCTGGCAATAAGGGATGAAGAAGAATGGGAAAAACTTGAGAGAAGAGAAAAGATGGAAGGAGAAGGAGACTGAGATAGAGTGAGACGAAGATAGAGATAGATGACGCGAAAATACAGAGGGAGGAGTGAATAAAAGGATTAAGAAAAAGAGGAGTAGAGTTAGACGGAAAAAGCTTATTAAAATTTATGTAGATATACCAAATTTAGGGCAGAACAACGTCTGACAGGTCTGCTAGTTTTACATATTTTAATTTTTTGTACACCACTTACCCAATATTTACTGCAATAATACACCCCCACTTTAATCACGTTTTTTTTTGGTAAACATCTTAGTTTGAAAGAATTGTTAATTTTGATTTCCTTTTATTTTCTTTGATTGAAAAATTTTATATTTCTTTTTTGAACTTTTGAATTTTATTTGCAGAAAAATCCCATTTTTCTAGTTGCTTCTTCTAAATTCTTTTTTTGCATAATTTTTTTCACAATAATTTCTCTACAACAAAAAAAACACATTTTTTCATAGTGCACCCGTTACACTTCATTCACCAATATTTGACCATTTTGGTTTTTTTTTCAATTTTTGTGTGCTTTAATTTCTTCACTTTTCTTTTTTGTTTGGCCTATCATGTGCGCGCACAACTCGCGATAATTTTTACTAAAAATTTTTATGTTATTAAATATTCTTTTTATGAATTGCCACGATCGCGAAAATATATACATGTGTATTTTCATTTGTATAAACCGGAACTAAAAGGTTCCACGCGGTGGCAATACATAATGGTATGAAAGCACATAGAAAATTAGTGGGATTTTTTTTCTCTTTGTCTCTTTATTTTCAGCTCGCATTACTCCAGCCTTGGTACCTAGTCTGCAGGTGAGCGTGGCGAATCCAATGAATGGTAATATACATATTGTCTAAGCTCTCTATTCCCTTTTTTTTCTTTCATTGTTCAAAACATTCGTAGATATATATTGAATTGATAGGTTTTGGGTAAAAGGGTTTTTCCTTAGGAACTTTAATTTTTTTTACATATTTATTAACATTAAATTGTTTTTTTTTGCTTGAGATAGGTGTTAGGCAGGAGCAAGTACTCTGACTGGCGATGTGCCGCACTAGGGATAGACTGACGGTTTAGCTGACATGACATTGGACAGAATGCTGACAGACGGACCAAAGCAACAGCAATCTAAATTAGGTTTCCTTCGCGAGGTCAACACCAATCACACTAACCACAAAATTTAAGATTTAGAGATTTATCAAAGTTTTAAATCGTCCACCATTGTTATAGATTTTCCTTTTTTTCTCAACATTTTCTTACTAACATTCATGCAACCGAAAAACAACGTAGGTTGGCTCCATACCGAGAAGAAAAAAAATCAAGTTTTGAATTTAGGTTTTGTTGCTTTTCAATAAATTTTTTTTTGTAAACACACTGAATTTTCATTTCCTTTTTTCTTTGGAATTTTTCAGCCTTTGTGCGAACTTAAAGTACATCTAGTTATCTAAGAGCGTTAGGATTAACCATGAATTTGAGTTTCTTACGTGATTTTTTTTGCTTTTTTTATATATTTAGTGGAGCTTTCATTTCACTAACAAATGTTTACTGTAGGTGTTTGTAGCGAATTAAAGCACAGATAGGTAGTGTTTCTTACAACCAACCACGTCTTGAATTTCTTCTAGTGGTTATTGGTATTTTTGATTTTTTTGCAAAAATTATATATATGCAAGCGTATCCACACACATACATATTTCACATCTGTGAAATTTTGTTTTAATCATATGTATACACACGCATACATATCTTTTAATTTTTTTATAGAACTGTATTGAAGTTACAAGTTTTATTTGATAGATACCCATTTACACACATACCATTACTTTACACCTGAGAATTTTAACCCATTTTGTTGCACACGTACATATAGATTGTACTTATTTAATATACCCTTTTATATTAATACAAATATTACATACTGAATTTTTGATTTGCCTCCGCACGTTTATGTTTGAATTTTTTTCTTCGCGAAATTATTTAATTGATTATCTTTCCACCTTTTTAATATATATTTTCTTTTTGAATCTTAGGGGTAACTTCGATCTCGATATTTTTGTTGATTTCCTTTTCTTTGGGTTGTTGTGAGGTACCGAACATCGAGGTGGTGTATGGATAATCATCAAGATCGGGAAGAAATACCGAGGCCAGGGTTAGGAAATCTTAGTCGCACCAGAGAGGGGCCGGTCACACGCAGCATTACTAGGGCACTCGAAAACCAAGTGACCGATTCTATATTCACCCAAATAGACGCGGGTATAGAGATACCAGTATACTTTCTGCCGATTGACTTCTTGAACCGCTGTTCTGCCAGGATTTTCGCTAACCTCGAGTCTAGTGGAAAGAGGAGGAAAGAGGTTGTTGTCTCAAATTCGATTATAGTGGATAATGAAGATAATTCCCTTAGCTTTCTGCGCAAGTTGTCATTGTTGGTTATGTCCGAGTCGGGGGATGTTCCACAGATGGGAGGTGCTTTTGGAGGTGCTATGCCACGAAGGCCAACCGGAAACACAGAGAAGGAACGCGGATCCGCAAGAGCACAGCCGGCAGCTAACATGGACAACCTCAACGCCATTATGGAGACGATATCTCAACAATACCAGATCGTTCTAGAAGCTATGGATGAATTCCGGAAAATGGGAGCCGATGTGTCAAGATTAAGTAACCGTCTAGCTGACGTAGAATTGTCCATGCAAGGACCAGCGTCACGACCGCAACCAGCGTCAACTTCGACACCAGGTCGAAATAATGATTGGGAAAATAGGGAAACGATTAATGAGGGAGAACAGCGGGACGAGAGGACCAGGAACATTTATGATAGGAATCGATCTTAACAAATGGCACCTAAAGTTTGATGGGTCACCCAAGGGGATGACAGTAGAAAGCTTTGTCTTTAGAGTAGAGAAGATGAGGATGCAGTACAATTTGACATATGAACAGCTTCTAGCTGACTTTCACTGTTTGGTGGCCGGGTTAGCTCTCAAATGGTACTGGCAGGTCCAAGAGGATAATGCTGACGACAAAGACTTTAAGTCTGCGGATTCTGATTATGAGGTGATTCGCGAGATCATGGAATGGAAGCAACTCCCATAAGAGGGTTTTGATGAGTTCTACGTGGAAGTCCATGATCTCACGTTCAGACTGAAGAAAAAGATTCCAGAAGCAGAACTCGTCAATATAATAAAAGGCAATGTTAAGCCCTTTTTAACTAATTTAACGTTTGCCACAAAATTATCGACCCTAGCTGAATTAAAGAATGAGTGCAAGCAAGCACAGAAGCTAATGAAAGAAAATAGGGCACGATTTAAAGGAGTTAGTGAACTAGAAGTTAGTGATAGAATTTTGCCTACAGGATCAAAGTGTGAAGTAGAGGTCCAGGCGTTCAATAGGAATACTTGCAACATGACAGGGCCAAACAAAATGAAGCCCGGTCCCGCCTCTTCGTCTGATACGTCGAACCCCAATCCTCCTTCTTTTAATCCTTCGTCCTACAACTAAATGTGTGTGAATGGTCTATTTATAACAGTAAACATATTAGTAGTGTCCCAAATCAAACGTTCTGTTCGTCACCATTTCACCTTATGTTGTGCTTTGCTTGTGGAATGCCGGTGGATTATTATATTAGAAACCCGGCTGAAGCAGCAAAGGACAGTAAATGTAAGTCATCTTTCCATCTTATGAAGTGTTTTGCGTGTGGTAAAGATTCGTCCTTTTGTGTGTTCAAACCAGAGGCGGGAAACCGGGGTCTGACGGAGATGTCCGGGCACTCTGTCCAGAAGAAAAATCACCTGGAAAACTAAGAAGTAAACAAGAAGTTGTTAAGATTTTGAAAACGTGAGGAGGTAGTAGATGTGCAGGATAAACAGGGAAAGGAGAAGAAACCAACAATTGAAAAAGACAGTTTGCATATTAGGAAAATTAAGTATGTAGAAGCCCGTAGACACATACTTTGCAAAGAGATAAATAAACGAAAAAAATAGAATTAGTAATAGAAATTTCAATAAGATACAAAACATGAGGGAAAAGAAAAAGAATTTTAAGAGGATAAGAGACAAAATAATAGCAACAATCGTTACGATAAAAGGAGATAATAGATTTTTTGCAAGAGCCGAAATAGGGGGTTGTGAAATATTAGCGTTGTTAGACTTAGGTGCGGGAGCTTGTTGCTTAGGCA
The DNA here is from genome assembly GCA_029619165.1 of Eurosta solidaginis. Taxonomy (NCBI): domain Eukaryota; kingdom Metazoa; phylum Arthropoda; class Insecta; order Diptera; family Tephritidae; genus Eurosta; species Eurosta solidaginis. The sequence goes on from JARSSU010023363.1 coordinate 37,512, forward strand.
AAAACTCCGAGAAAATTTTAAAGGGTAAGGAGCATTTGAAATTACCAGTTAGGAGTCAGAACATCAGAACTGCAAATGGGGGCGAAACACCAGTCAAAGGTGATATAACATTGCCGGTTTTGTGGGATGGTATGACTCGTGATCTGGAGTTCTTGATTGTCCCTGGCTTACAGCAGGAAGTCTACTTAGGGGTTGCTTTTGGCAGGCTTTCGAGCTGAGTGTTATTAGTAGGGATGGGGTGCTGCGCCCAGGAAGGTTGTCGTATCAGAACTCGCACCCGCCGAAGGGGACCTGGGTTTATATGCGGTGCAACATACACTGGTTAGAGGGTATCAAGGCACAGTTTCCGTCGTTTGCTGTTTTGGGACTAGGAAAAAACCGACATGGAGGAACACATTATTGAAGTAACTGGCGAACATCTACCCGTGAACAAAGAAATTGCCCTATTTCGCCCGCAATACAAAAATTGATATACAACGAGCTCGATCGCATGCTAGAGATGGGTGTCATAGAAGAGAGCAACAGCTGATGGAACTCACCAGTGTCCTTGGTGATCAAAGGAACCAAGAACAGAGATTCCCGAAAAGTTAATGAACGCACCATTAAAGACGGCTACCCACTCCCGCTATATATCCGCCATCGATTTAAAAGACGCGTTTTGGCAGATACCACTAGAAATAAAATCGAGAGAAAAGACGGCTTTCACTTTACCTAGGAGACCCTTGTACCATTTCACGGTAATGCCTTTCGGGCTGTGTAACGCTGCACAGCGCATGTACCGGCTAATGGACAAGGTGATACCCGCTTCCCTTCGTGAATCCGTATTTGTGTATTTAGACGACTTACTTGTTTGTTCAGAGGATTTTTCGTCCCATTTATATTTGTTATCTGTTCTACCTAAATGTCTTCGTGATGCGAAATTGACGATCAACGTTGAGAAAAGCAAATTTTGTTTCAAGGAGGTGCGCTATCTCGTGTACGTGGTCGTGGATGGATGCATCCGAACAGATGATAGTAAAGTTGCAGCGATGCGCGACTTCCCAGATCCACGAACTCCGAAGCAGCTTAGGAGGTTCTTAGGGATGACAGGATGGTATAGACGATTCATTCAAGACTACGCCACCATTGCTGCACCTCTACACGACAGACTGACGAAAGAAAATATCAAGCAGTTCACAATTACGCAGGATGCTAAGGCGGCGTTTAACAGCCTAAAACAGAGCCTGATATCGGCACCAGTACTGAATCACCGGACTTTAACAGACATTTTTATATACAGTGTGACGCGTCGACTGACGGGGTGGGTGGAGTACTATTCCAACTGGATGACGAGAACAACGAGCGACCGATAGCGTATGTGTCAGCTAAACTAAATAAAGCGCAACGCAACTTCAGTATTATGGACCTGGAATGTTTACGCTGCTGTAATCAGCATAAAGAGGTTCAGGCCATACGTGGAGGGTCTAACTTTACGGTGATAACGGATCACGCTAGCTTAAAGTGGCTCATGGGTCAAAAAGATCTTTCAGGTCGATTGGCTAGATGGAGCCTAAAACTACACTCATATGATTTCAAGATCGAACACCGTAAGGGGACCCAAAAACGTAGTGCTTGATGCTCTTTCACGAATGGATATGGATGAAATCGACGTCAATGACAGAAGACTGGACATCGACATTAACTCGGACGCCTTTAATCCACTGAATACGTCGAACTGCAGAAGAAAATAACGGAGAATAAAGACAGACTACCGCAACTTTGTGTTTCAGATGGCTACGTGTACAGACGAACACAATTTAACAGGGGAGACGAACTACAGGAAGACCATGCCTGGAAACTCTGGGTTCCAACTGAGCTGCGAAGGAGTTTGGTAGAAACATCATATGGATCGTCTGCCGCTGGACACGGTGGAATCCACAAGACCCTATCACGTATTCGGGAAAGATATTATTGGCCCGGTATGGTTACAGACGTGCACACACTGGTTAAAGCATGCGAAATGTGTAAAAGCAACAAAACACAAAACGCCTTCGACAAACCAAACATGGGAAAGCAGCACCTCACTGAAAGGCATTTTCAACGTTTGTTCGTCGATTTCATGGGTCCGCACCATGTACATGTGATGGTAACGTTTATATTTTTGTATGTTTAGACCATTTGTCAAAGTTTGTTCTCTTAAAGCCGATGCGAAAAGACACATCTGCGGAAGTAGTGAAGTATTTAGAAGAAGACGTGTTCCACGTTTTTGGAGTACCTGAGTATGTGCATTCTGATAATGGAAAGTAGTTTACGTACGAAATGCTTACCTCATTTTTGCAAAAAATACGGTACGACGCACATAAAGACAGCGTTTTACTCGCTACAGGGGAATGCAGCGGAGAGGGTTAATCGCTCCATACTACATATAATTCGGTCTTACATCAATAACAATCAAAGGAACTGGCATAAATATGTTAGCGATGCAGCGGTCGCACTACGAAGTGTCCTACACACGGCAGTTAACACGTCCCCATATGAGGCGATCTTTGGTATTCCGATGATGCAACATGATGCATCCTATGAACTATGCCGGAAATTGAGCGCGCTGAAAGACGCTGATTTCGAAGTAGGAACGACGCAAGACAGGCTGCACATACTCAGAGAAAAAATCATGCAAGAACTTAAATTTGCACACGAAAGGAGTAAAAAAGACATACAACCTGATAAGCAGGGAAGTAGCATTCAATGTAGGGCAGATAGTATACCGCCGTAATTTTAAGCAAAGTTCAAAAGTAGAAATTTAAAGCAAAACTAGCACCAAAACAAGTTAAGTGCATTGTACTTAGGGTCATAGGCAACTCGATGTACGAATTAGGAGATACTAGTGGCAAAGCAGTCGGGGTACACCATGGCAAAGATCTGTTCGCGGCTTAAGATATATGTTCTATGTAGTCCTTGTATCCAATGTAAAGTGTAGCTTTTCTTAAAATGTGTTTTTTGTTATTTATTGTTAATGACGGTAGAAATTCTCTAGACCAACAACACACTCTAACTAATTATCCGACTTGACCATGTACTTATTACCAGTTTGTTTATGTATTTATTTATTTATTTAATTATTTTAGTATTTATTACATTTAAATGTCCTTTTTTTCTTACTACCATTGGCGATGAACAATATAGCCTAACAAGATTAACCTGCGATATAGATTTAGATTAACCTGTGATATAGATTTAGAATAACCTGTGATATAGACTTAGATTTATTTTTTTACCAGCGACACCTTAGAAAATTAGTTTTAAGCCTCAGTGATGTATGTATATATGTGTCAGAGTAGGTTGATTTACGTGAGGGCAAGGGTACACTTCATTAAGCCCGGCTTGGCAGTGGGTCGAAGCCACACGTTGGGCCAGAAGAGGGATTAATTGGCGGCTGCATTTTGAATTTTTCTTACGCCCACGCTCCATTATGCAGGCATCATCGGGCGGATGCGAGACTGTAACGACAGCCTTTGCACAGACTACGCTCCTGTACTTGTATGACTGCTAAAAGTTATTTCTGCAAGTAAGCATACCAACAATATACAAAACCGCCTCTAAATTACGTGGGTATATGTGTGGGTATATGACTCATTACTGCACTCGACATGTTTGAAGGCTTCCAGGATCTTTTAGTGATTTTGGACTAAAAGAAAAATGGTTTGTCAGCAAAACGCCAAACGATAGTGGCGCCTATAAAAGGGCCACCATTCCAGTTTTCTTCAAGAAAAATCAAAGTTAAAGTGTCGAACGGTCGCATAATTCGTGTGTGAAAGTGAAAATAAAAGAGGTGTGGTTTTGTACAGTGCCGTGAAGTACGCAACCGAACGGGATTCAAGCAGTAGGAAACTCCTGTCCAATGACCTGCCACCACAGACAGTTACATCACAACTACTAACCACCATCAAGTCAACCAACAATTCCCGGTAAGTGAAACACATCCACATCTAAAGTGATTAACCTGATAACGACTTTACTGCCGTTTTCTCATGTGAATTTTAAAGGTTTTCTGCCCTATAATGCAAAATTTCGTTCGTCAGATAAACCTTGAAAAGTCGCTTGAGAAAACGGGGCTAAATTGCTTCCCACCACGTTATGTACACCCGGCTCATCTTTTGGTTTTCTTTCAGGAACCTCGATTCCAGTTAAGTGCGGAAACGTTTTAATTATCGCTGCGAGGCACCAAACCACCAGCCGTCACTACCCCAATCCACAAATAAACATACCTCAACACCACATCACGCTATCCTATTACAAGAAACTGCAAACAACGTCACAAGATCACACATAGCCAGCTATCAAAGATACCCACCAACACCACACAGGTATCCACACTCATTAGCGCAACTGCGCGCTCCGTACTGCAAACACGAAACACAGGTACACATCAGTACCACAAGGTAACATATACCTGCATCAACAGATACTCGCAAACATTATTGCGACACACCATCACATTCGCAACGAACAGCCTTCACAACCACTGTATGGCAACAACAACGCCAGTGACTTGCAGCAACCAACGCAGCATCTCACCATCGACCACTCCAACTGCGACATACAACGTTAAGAGGGAGAAAACTACACCACACTAACATAGACACAGGCGACACCTTGGACAAACATCAGTCGGCACACCAAACAACACATCCACAAGTAAGGCAACAACACACACACCAAACCAGGTAATAGTGATCAAAAATTGTGAAAGGTATCGCTGCCGCAACCGTTCTGGGGCCAACAAAACGCACATACACATAAACATTATCTACCCCCATCGAATACTGCCACAACACAACGCAATCACATCACACCAAACCACATCAGGTCGCACCAGAAGCATATCATACCACAACATATCACATTACATCACATCTCAGCAAATAACATCAAATAAGTCGTGACGGTGAGTAAAATCAGCAGTCACTGGGGCGGATTGTTGCTTTTAAACGGCAAGAACAGCGGGAGAAGTGGTGAGAAGATCGCAAAGGCAGAGAGCGTGCTCATCACCGCTCCGAATTTGCCACAACAACGCCGGCACCGGACCACCAACCTGAATGTGATACAGCACGGCGGCGACCGACGAACGAGCAATGCTCTTACACGTTTTTTACAAAAACCTTTCTATTTATGATCATTCTATTACGCTTTTTTAGTTTTCCTGTAAACCCTACGTATGGATTTCTGTTTGAATGTATGCTATTTTAATTGGCGATATTATTCTACATATTTTAATTTTTTTGTACACCACTTACCCAATATTTACTGCAATAATTCACCCCCACTTTTATCACGTTTTTTTGGTAAGCATCTTAGTTTGAAAGAATTGTTAATTTTGATTTAATTTTTTTCTTTAATGGAAGAATTTTATATTTCTTTTTTGAACTTTTGAATTTTATTTTGCAGAAAAATCGCATTTTTCTAGTTGCTTCTTCTAAATTCGTGCGTAATTTTTTTCCACATTACTACTTGCTCTTACTCCTCAGAATTTTCCTTTTGTTTGCTTAATTCTTTACTTTTTTTCATAATAATTTCTCTACAGCAAAAAAAAACAAAACACATTTTTTCATAGTGCACCCGTTACACTTCATTCACGAATATTTGACCATTTTGGTTTTTTTCTATTTTTATGTGCTTTAGTTTCATCACTTTTTTTTTGTTCGGCCTATCATGTTCGCGCACAACTCGCGATAATTTTTACTAAATATTTTTTGTTTTTAAATATTCTTTTTATGAATTGCCACGACCGCGAAAATATATACATATGTATTTTCATTTGTATAAACCGGAACTAAAAGTTTCCACGCGGTGGCAATACATAATGGTATGAAATTAATAGAAAGTTAGTGGGATTTTTTTTTCTCTTTGTCTCTTTATTTTCAGCTCGCATCACTCCAGCCTTGGTACCTAGTCTGCAGATGAGCATGGCGAATCCAATGAATGGTAATATACATATTGTCTAAGCTCTCTATTCCTTTTTTCTTTCATTGTTCAAAACATTCGTAGATATATATTGAATTGATAGGTTTTGGGTAAAAGGGTGTTCCCTTAGGAACTTTAATTTTTCTTACATTTTTATTAACATTAAATTGTTTTTTTTTCATATTTTTTTATTTGAATCCCGCCTTCTTTTACGACTATTTCGGAGAGGGCGATTTCCCATTAAGTTTATTTTAAGTTTATATAAACCTTTTTTTTTGGTTTTTTCCAACCCTGTTTTTCCATTCTTTTTCTTCACTCCAATTCACTGGATTTTTTTATTTCAATATTTATTTTAAATGGTTAAAGTATTCCTGAAAATAAATTTATTGTAAGGTCATTTTAGTTTGGTGATATTATTTCTCTTCCTTCTATTTTTTTGGATTCTTTTAATTTCTACATTATTATTTTGGTCAGGGCAGGCGTAAGTAATAATAAAATAGATATACCACTAGGCGTAGATATACCACTAGGCATATAAGTTATAACTGAAATTGTTGAAGCTGGCATCATATCATTTAAGGACAACGGATATGTTTTCTATGGAATTTTTTGGTTGAAGTTACGTTAGGAAAAATGCAGGCCCTTTAAGTCTCCTTCATGTTAGTGTGGGTGTTGCCCTTGCGACACACTAGGAATAAGTGTGGTGTTGCGACTAGACTGACAGACTATGAGTTAGGCGCGACCTTTGGCTTTCACGAACGGACTATGTTAGGAGAAGGGAACCCCACTCGGTTATAGGAGTCAAAGTGGCGTTCATGGTTGTTCACGTCACATGAACAAGAGGGGTGGGATGACTCCACGTGACACGGACGGTCTTCTACCGCTTTATCTTTCCTCTTTCTATTGCTTTCCTTTTCTTTCTTTAGATTCTTTTCTGGTCCCTGTTTATCCACCAATAGACATGATGGTTTTAATTTTGTTTTTGTGACTGTGGGCCGAGTAGGTGGAAGAACCGCTCCTCAACGCCGACGAGCCTCAGCCGGGCTACCACTATGCTACCCGCCACCCTTCACGCCCGGACCAAGCAGTTACATTACACTACCTAGCGCACGTCCAGGATTCTTCGCACAGCTGCTAGCGCAGTTAAAGTTGGTCTAATTGACGTTTTCTGATGTCTTATATTATAAATTTTGCTAGCCTCAAAAAGTTTAGAAGTCTAAGGTTACTAGATATATCATTTTAATTTTGTTTCTTTGAGTTCTCTGGCATATCATAAGTAGATTGAGATTTGTTCCATGCTACTTCGTTTGCAGATTTAACCTTAGGTAATCGACCGCTTCAAATACGACGTTGTTTGATTATGATAGTAGAGTCCCTTAGTTCAGGCTGTGGCCGTTGACTTTGTATTATAGAATCATCTGATGGAATCATTTTATTTTTGAAGAAGCTGGCATCATATCATTCGATCGTGCCCATTGATATCTCCGAATGTCACTGCCGTTTTATCTTCTTGCCTATTTGCTGACTTCCAAATATTTAAACGGCGTAAACGCACCTCTAGTCGATTACATCGCAGTCCAAAACACATCTTCCACCACATCGTCTTGATATTAAACCTGCAAATAAAAGAAGAAAATCATCCATTAATAAATGCATAAATGGGCATCGCAAAAGTGTGACAACTGACAGCGCGGCCGACGTCGCAGTTGGAGCACCACTTTTGCGATGCCAATATGGATCAAAAATAAAACAAAATTCAAGGCAACCAATATGCTCCATGCCCAACCACCATCTACGCCAGCCACCTAAAAAGAAAATTAATTAATTAGTAAAAGGAACATATTAAATTTTCACGTATTAAAAGTTACTTACCATATTTCCTCCTTAATAGTCACCAGCATCGCACTCCAACCTCGCGTAAAAGTGAAAGCAATGAATCGAATGACCCATTTACCGTTTGCTTCAATTCATAGGAATTTACATTTGTGCGTATGAATGTTCACTTGTTTTTGCTTTGCTGCCGATATACTTACACCAGTGCGCGGACTTTTTAAAAAGGGAATGGTGGTAGGCGAAAAAATGAAAATAGTAGTAGTTGGTAGATTTTGTCCAAGAAAACAACAGCTAGAGTTAATATTTGTACAACACAATTCATAATTTATTGCGGAACAAATAAAGCGCATATCACGGAAATAACACTTTTAAAAAACAGGTAAACAAAAGAAAAAATATATGGAAACTTGTATATACATAGCTTATGCCTGTATGATGCTTGTTTTTCCTGTACTGTCAGCTTGAAATACTGACGAAATTGACCGGAGCATCTAATCACAACAGCTTTCAAATGTACCAAAATACTGCCACAAAATCACCGATTTCGGCATGTTACGGTTAGCTTAAAACTTTATTTTCATTCAAAATGAGGAAAATAGCGCAGGAAAATGTTTGCGTGCTCATTTACTACATTTATTTCATAAACAAATTTATTTCTTTTTGAATTTGTGCACCTTTTCCAAAGTGGGTTGTTTTGGTTAGTGTCACCTCTTAATGTTATTTGGGTGGGCCCGGAAAATCACTGCATTTACCAATGATCACAATATTTAGTTTCAATGCGAAAATATTAAAATGTTGGTAGATTTTTGGCTTCGGTGGTAGAAGTAGCAGAAAATGAAAACGGGTCAGAAAGTTGGTCCATCTACCAATTAAGTGGTAAAGTCCGTGCACTGACTGTTGGCATGCTTATACCAACCATAGTGTACCTATACAAGTGTGTCAACTAAGCGATAAACGTCAAAACTACAAACAGCCTCACTCACCTGATGCAAATCTTAGGTTTAGAGTTGCATTTTTGGTACGTAAGAGTACTTCAAGCTGAGTTGCATTTGATAGTTTTTACAGTTCTACTTTGTAGTATTTACATATGAAATAGTTACATATATTTCCGCGGAAATAAGAATACTAAAAGATTTGTAGCCTGCAACAATGCGGAAACATACGGAAATGAAAATTTTTTAAATTAGAGTCAAAATATAAGCGCCATACGTGTAACATGGAAAAATTTCACTTTCTAAGGCTGTTTACACAATGCATAAGGGCAAAACAAAGATTGATTGAAGAGTAAAGATGTTGCAGGGACGAAAAATAGTGTGAAGCAAGCTCCAAAAAACCTCTAGTAGGTCACATTCACCACTTACCACAGCAGATTTGTTAACTACCACTGTCTGTATTTGTTATTTAATAATTATTTGTACACTTTTTATTCAGTTAATGTGTTTAGAATTTTAACTTTTACTCTCTAAAACTCCAATCAGTATATTTCTGTGCTTAAATTATATTAAAAATGGTGTTAAAGTGACCTACTATAATTTTGTTACGCTCCGCTGCTTTCCACCGAAGTTTGCGCCTTCAACATCTTTACTCTTCGATCAATCTTTGGGCAAAATTATATAAACGATTTGATCGCTTCAAAGCAAAGATAACGTACGGCGTTTCATTGTTTTTCGTATGGCGTTGTCAAAGCGTAGGCACGCAACTAAAGCTTTATGTAAATTTTTCGATACTTCGCCCGACAGATGAATTAATGGATGCAACGCAACCTAAGCGTCTGTGTAAATCCGTCTTAATTTTTGTAGCTGTGAAAGTCTCCTGCAAATAAAATGGTGCTGTAAGTGCAAACAAATCAAACTCCTATATGACACTATTTTATTTTCTAAGTATTTTTCTTGTATTTTCTCTTATATTTTTTGTCGAGGGAGCCAATAAGGTTTAGTACTGGTGTAGTGTGTGAACTATATTTAAAAATAAATAATTAAAAAAATTTTTAAGTTAAAACGGTTTTATTGAAAACAATACTTACATGAAGTAATAATAATACGAAAAGCTAGAAAATAATTAGGTAGGTCCTAGGTACTAGTCATCACACTCCTTATCAATCTAGGGCGTTGATCAGACAATTAAATAAAAGCGTTGGGCGCGTGAAATTTCTAAAAATTGTGAGGCGTAGCATAATCTGATTAAGTTCAGTTGGTTTTACTTATGACTATCAATAGAAATATGACGCGTCCAACGCTTTCTATTTAATTGTCTGATCAACGCCCTAGATTGATAAGGAGTGTGATGACTAGTACCTACGACCTACCTAATTATTTTCTAGCTTTTCGTATTATTATTACTTCATGTAAGTATTGTTTTCAAAAAAACCGTTTAACTTAAAATTTTTTTTTAATTATTTTATTTTCAAGTTTTTAGTCTTTATTTAATTGCCTATTATTTCTCATTCTATTTAGTTCATTTAGTGACTCATTATTACAAGGACTCTTTCCACAATACATAATCCTTCCAAAGACTTTACTCGACTCTGCGCCACGTATGCTTGTTCCTCCTCCAACTCCAAAATATTTTGATGTCACTTCTACCGGACTGTATGCAATATTTGTTCCAAATATGAGCCAAATCGGGCATCATAGGTCGCTTTCTATTCATGTATGTATTATGTGTTCCAAATATGGACCAAATCAAATCGGACCACAAATACGATTTTTGTGAATATCTCGATCCTTGCGCCACCTAGCGGCGATTTTTTTGATAGGTCGCTTTCTATTCTTGTATGTTTTATGTGTTCCAAGCTTGAGCCAAATTGGACCACAAATACGATTTTTGTGAGTATCTCGATCCACGCGCCACGTAGCGGCTATTTTTTTTGATAGGTCGCTTTCTATTCTTCTATGTTTTATGTGTTCCAAGCTTGAGCCAAATCGGACCACAAATACGATTTTTGTGAGTATCTCGATCCACGCGCCACCTAACGGCGATTTTTTTCACAAGTCGCTTTTTATTCTTGCATGTATTATGTGTTCCAAATATGAGCCAAATCGGACCACAAATACGATTTTTGTGAATATCTCGATCCATGCGCCACCTAGTGACGATTTTTTTCACAGGTCGATTTCTATTCTTGCATGTATTATGTGTTCCAATATGAGCCAAATCGGACCACAAATACGATTTTTGTGAATATCTCGATCCATGCGCCACCTAGCGGCGATTTTTTTTCACAGGTCGATTTCTATTCTTGCATGTATTATGTGTTCCAATATGAGCCAAATCGGGACCACAAATACGATTTTTGTGAATATCTCGATCCATTGCGCCACCTAGCGGTGATTTTTTTCACAGGTCGATTTCTATTCTTGCATGTATTATGTGTTCCAAATATGAGCCAAATCGGACCACAAATACGATTTTTGTGAATATCTCGATCCATGCGCCACCTAGCGGCGATTTTTTTTCACAGGTCGATTTCTATTCTTGCATGTATTATGTGTTCCAAATATGAGCCAAATCGGACACAAATACGATTTTTGTGAATATCTCGATCCATGCGCCACCTAGCGGCGATTTTTTTTCACAGGTCGATTTCTATTCTTGCATGTATTATGTGTTCCAAATATGAGCCAAATCGGACACAAATACGATTTTTGTGAATATCTCGATCCATGCGCCACCTAGCGGCGATTTTTTTCACAGGTCGATTTCTATTCTTGCATGTATTATGTGTTTCCAAATATGAGCCAAATCGGACCACAAATACGATTTTTGTGAATATCTCGATCCATGCGCACCTAGCGCGATTTTTTTTCACAGGTCGATTTCTATTCTTGCATGTATTATGTGTTCCAAACTATGAGCCAATCGGACCACAAATACGATTTTTGTGAATATCTCGATCCATGCGCCACCTAGCGGCGATTTTTTTTCATAGGTCGATTTCTATTCTTGCATGTATTATGTGTTCCAAATATGAGCCAAATCGGGACCACAAATACGATTTTTGTGAATATCTCGATCCATGCGCCACCTAGCGGCGATTTTTTTCACAGGTCGATTTCTATTCTTGCATGTATTATGTGTTCCAAATATGAGCCAAATCGGACCACAAATACGATTTTTGTGAATATCTCGATCCTGCGCCACCTACGGCGATTTTTTTCACAGGTCGATTTCTATTCTTGCATGTATTATGTGTTCCAAATATGAGCCAAATCGGACCACAAATACGATTTTTGTGAATATCTCGATCCATGCGCCACCTAGCGGCGATTTTTTTCACAGGTCGATTTCTATTCTTGCATGTATTATGTGTTCCAAATATGAGCCAAATCGGACCACAAATACGATTTTTGTGAATATCTCGATCCATGCGCCACCTAGCGGCGATTTTTTTTCACAGGTCGATTTCTATTCTTGCATGTATTATGTGTTCCAAATATGAGCCAAATCGGACCACAAATACGATTTTTGTGAATATCTCGATCCATGCGCCACCTAGCGGCGATTTTTTACAGGTCGATTTCTATTCTTGCATGTATTATGTGTTCCAAATATGAGCCAAATCGGACCACAAATACGATTTTTGTGAATATCTCGATCCATGCGCCACCTAGCGGCGATTTTTTTCACAGGTCGATTTCTATTCTTGCATGTATTATGTGTTCGAAATATGAGCCAAATCGGACCACAAATGCGAATTTTGCGAATATCTCGATCCTTGCGCCACCTTGCGGCGATTTTTTTCTTATTATTGCATTGTCATCGGGTTCTGAACTATATTGCAAGTTTCAAGCTTGTAGCTTATCGGGAAGTTACTTAAATTTCAATTACAAAACTCGTTCACAACGGCCGTGCATTCAGCCTGCCTGTTAACTCAAGCTAAATAAAACCGTTTAAAAACTAACGAAATATAACGAAAATACACGTAGTTCATTAAAAACAAGCCAGTTTGTATTTCGATAGGTTTTTTGACATTAGGCCGTTTTTTTTTATATTTTTTCTGACAAATGAAAATTTTGTTCTTAGTTTCAATTTTGTGCATAAAAACACAACTAAATTCAAAGTGTAAATTGTGTGTGCAAATGAGTTTTCATAAGTGTACATTTTTCAGTTTTTCATAGTTAAGGAATTGACCTCCAGATTCTTGTGAACATTTTTCAGCTTTTTCATAGTTAAGGAATTGACCTCCAGATTCTTGTGTTATACAAATATAATGAACTTGGTACAGAAATTCAAATTAAAAAGTTTTTCACAATAATTTGAAAAACTCTACTCAATAACTGTCACTTCTACCGGACTGTATGCAATATTTGTTCCAAATATGAGCCAAATCGGGCATCATAGGTCGCTTTCTATTCATGTATGTATTATGTGTTCCAAATATGGACCAAATCAAATCGGACCACAAATACGATTTTTGTGAATATCTCGATCCATGCGCCACCTAGCGGCGATTTTTTTCACAGGTCGATTTCTATTCTTGCATGTATTATGTGTTCCAATATGAGCCAAATCGGACCACAAATACGATTTTTGTGAATATCTCGATCCATGCGCCACCTAGCGGCGATTTTTTTCACAGGTCGATTTCTATTCTTGCATGTATTATGTGTTCCAAATATGAGCCAAATCGGACCACAAATACGATTTTTGTGAATATCTCGATCCATGCGCCACCTAGCGGCGATTTTTTTCACAGGTCGATTCTATCTTGCATGTATTATGTGTTCCAAATATGAGCCAAATCGGACCACAAATACGATTTTTGTGAATATCTCGATCCATGCGCCACCTAGCGGCGATTTTTTTCACAGGTCGATTTCTATTCTTGCATGTATTATGTGTTCCAATATGAGCCAAATCGGGACCACAAATACGATTTTTGTGAATATCTCGATCCTGCGCCACCTAGCGGCGATTTTTTTTCAAGTCGCTTTCTATTCTTGCATGTATTATGTGTTCCAAATATGAGCCAAATCGGGACCACAAATACGATTTTTGTGAATATCTCGATCCATGCGCCACTAGCGGCGATTTTTTTCACAGGTCGATTTCTATTCTTGCATGTATTATGTGTTCGAAATATGAGCCAAATCGGACCACAATGCGAATTTTGCGAATATCTCGATCCTTGCGCACCTTGCGGCGATTTTTTTCTTATTATTGCATTTTCATCGGGTTCTGAACTATATTGCAAGTTCAAGCTTGTAGCTTATCGGGAAGTTACTTAAATTTCATTACAAAATTCGTTCACAACGGCCGTGCATTCAGCCTGCCTGTTAACTCAAGCTAAATAAAACCGTTTAAAAACTAACGAAATACAAGAAAATACAACGTAGTTCATTAAAAACAAGCCAGTTTGTATTTCGATAGGGTTTTTTGACATTAGGCCGTATTTTTTCTGACAAATGAAAATTTTGTTCTTAGTTTCAAAATTTTGTGCATAAAAAACACAACTAAATTCAAAGTGTAATTTGTGCAAATGAGTTTTCATAAGTGTACATTTTTCAGTTTTTCATAGTTAAGGAATTGACCTCCAGATTCTTGTGAACATTTTTCAGCTTTTCATAGTTAAGGAATTGACCTCCAGATTCTTGTGTTATACAAATATAATGAACTTGGGTACAGAATTCAATTAAAAAGTTTTTCACAATATTAGAAAACTCTACTCAATAACTGTCACTTCTACCGGACTGTATGCAATTTTGTTCCAAATATGAGCCAAATCGGGCCATCATAGGTCGCTTTCTATTCATGTATGTATTATGTGTTCCAAATATGGACCAAATCAATCGGACCACAAATACGATTTTTGTGATATCTCGATCCTTGCGCCACCTAGCGGCGATTTTTTTGATAGGTCGCTTTCTATTCTTGTATGTTTTATGTGTTCCAAGCT
>JARSSU010023364.1:0-18098 GCA_029619165.1 Eurosta solidaginis
GTCCCAGTTGGAACATAATGCTATATTGCCAGTAGGGTAATGTTTCGGGAACATATCCGGATGATTTCGTGATCTTATTTTTGACCGTTGGTATACGCACTGTATTACCTGCTTTACGACCTTAATACCGCCAACGCGAAAAAAAGGTATTCCCGAATCTGGTATAATGCTACACATGTATTCCAATACATGTCGACTGTGTTGATATCCGAATCCGCTATCGGACATCGGTACCCATCGTGGGTACCGTTTGGCCCAAGCCTCAACACTTTCAATCGCCAGTGATATTTTGTCCGATTATTGAGGTTAGGGCGAAGCCCACAAACAGTGGGGTAGATTCCGCTAGCGGACCCAGATTAAGCGCATAAAAAATCATATGGTGTGCATGTGTTGCATTAAGAGATCTGACAGTTTTTTTTGCCTGGCGGTACTATAAGTCAAGGCGGTTTTTGTCGGTTAAATTAGTACTTTACGGCCATTTTCTCATATAAGCTTAGGTTTATCCTTCCGATAAAAAAATTGTTCTATAGGGAAGGTAAATGTAAAGTCACATCGAGAAAGCGGCCCTAAAAAATTAAAACCTGTGAGAGCGCACTATTAAAAATACTGATGTTAACACCGCATACGTCAGTGATATGTATTAATTTATTTGTGCTATTAAACATACCTAACTGCCAATCAAAACGCAGGACTAGCGAAGCAAAGGCGTTGACAACTGAAATACAACATTATTTGCAGTAATATTGCATTAGAATGTTGAAAACAACACTTCGTATGGCGCGTATTTCAATTACAAAGCAACTGAATATAAAAACAATAGACAGCATCTAAGCACTCACACAGCACATACTCTGGGGACGCAAATCATATCACGAAACACACAGCCACACATACTCGTCTTTGCCAACAACTAATACATGCAAGCGCTTTGTACATACACAATCGTAATGACTGCAAAATCGACATTTGCGGATGCGACGGAAATGTGTACTTTGATTATTTCTTGATGGCTGCCAACTGGTGAATATTGTCGCCTGGGAATGACAAGATTTCTATAGAACCATCCCTCGTAATTCTTTAATTCGGCTATGATGAAGAAGTCGAAGGCGAGAGCATTAAATCAGCGGGTAATAGGAGGGTTAGAGTATTCCTGGTACTAGTCTAAGTTGTCTGAAAGTTGAAAAAGGCGTGGTCGTTAACAAAAGTTGGTGTGCATTTGTGTTTTTGTTGCGTTGGAATTGATAACGCACAACATATGTGTGACACATTGCGCATTCGCCAAGAAACAAAAGACTGCATAGATATGCCCGACAAACTGACATAGGAGCAGCTACAACAAAAACAAACAAAAAAAGTACTTCGATAACGCAACAATCACTAGGTCGGGCTGTTCTCCAGCCAGATTGCAATATGACTTCGTTGAATATTTTTGACAATTGGAATCTCGTAATCATTACAACGTCTGTGATGTGGTATATGGGGGAGCGCCCAAATGTAGTATCTCCAAAAGGTGTGATAAACGTTAAATATTATTGATTTCGTCTGAACGTAAATTACAGTTATTAAATGAATTTTATAAAAACAATATTCACGTATTTCTTCTTATCATTAATTGCTTAATTGATCTGATTAATTTAATTCAGCTAGTCTTACTGATGTTCATCTTACACATTGTTTAAAACTTTCTGCTAATTAAGAAAAACATATGTATCTGACTTAGCCTTAGTTCAACTCAATTTATAGAATCAATTAAACTTAATTCAAATTAAAAAACATTCAATGTCAGCCAATACAAGTTAGCTTAGTTAATTGATTTTAACATAAAATTTACAAATTCAACAACATTTTCCTTAAATAAGAGAAACTATTTTTCTGAATAGTTTAGTCAATATAGTGATATAAAAATTAACTATTTTAGTCTCAAAACTTTCAAAACGTCATAATTTGACCTTTTTCAATTCATTCAGCTGTGATGGTTTTCACTTAAAATCTATTAAATTCATCAAAACTCTTTTTTAATGTTAAGTGGACTAATTCAGTTTTCCTTTCATGAACATGAAATGGTATATTAACTTTGGTCCGATGTTTGTAACGTTGAGAAATATAGAAGATAGACTCACCATTAAGTATACCGAATTGATCAGGGCGACGAACTGAGTTGATATAGCCATGTCCGTCTGTCCTCCGTCCGTCCGTCTGTCTGTTTGAACGCAAACTAGTCCTCAAATTTTGAGATATCTCAATGAAATTTGGCACAAGGATGTATTTTTGTATTATATTAGACATTTGTCGGATCCGGTAGGATCGTACCACTATAACATATATCTCCCATACAACCGATCGTTCAGATAAGACGATTTTGGTCATTCCTGCCGCAATTTAGAAAGTATAAACGTGAAACTCGTGTGATATATATTCTAATATATCATAGAAGATTCCTGAAAAAATCACTTTGATCGGAGCTATATATAGTATATATCCCATACAACCGATCGTTCAGATAGAAAGATTTTTAGCCATTTCTCCCTTAATTTCCAATATAAAAACGTTAAACTTGGTGATATTTATTCTAATATATCATAGAAGATTTCTGAAAAAATCACTTTGATCGGAGCTATATATAGTATATATCCCATACAACCGATCGTTCAGATAGAAAGATTTTTGGCAATTTCTCCTTAATTTCCAATATAAAAACGTTAAACTTGGTGATATTTATTCTAATATATCATAGAAGATTTCATGAAAAAATCATTTCGATCGGAGCTTATATATAATATATATCCCATACAACCGATCGTTCAGATAGAAAGATTTTAGCCATTTCTCCCTTAATTTCCAATATAAAAACGTTAAACTTGGTGATATTTATTCTAATATATCATAGAAGATTTCCTGAAAAAATCACTTGATCGGAGCTATAGTATATGTATATATATCCCATACAAACCGATCGTTCAGATAGAAAAGATTTTTGGCTATTTCTCCCTTAATTTCCAATATAAAAACGTAAAATTGGTGATATTTATTCATATATATCATAGAAGATTTCCTGTAAAAATCATTTCGATCGGAGCTTATATAATATCATATATCCCATACAAACTATCGTTCAGATAGGGGGTGTTTTTTGCCATTTTTTATTTTATATTTATCTTAAAAATCGTTTAGGTATGTACATCTGTTCACTATATATTTCTTATCTTATATATCCGATTATTTGGAGATTACGAATCCCGGGATAGATTATTGTTCAGCCCCATTCATGAAAGGTATGAAGTCTTCGGCACAGCCGAAGACAGTCCCGTCCTTACTTGTTTTAACTTGACTAAATTTAAAGCAAAACAGTTCTGAAATGAGTCTAAATATATTCCTGTAGATATCAACAAATAAAGTCGAAAGTACAAAAACATAATCCCTAAATGATACGGATATAATTCCAAAATTATTCCGAAAACAATCCCAAAATACTGAATTGAGCCCAAACGAAACCACTCCGAAGCAGTTTTGAAAAAAACACCACATTGGTCCAAAATCAATGAGAGATAGTCCCGAAAGAGTTCCGACATTTTCCGAAGTAGTTTTTAAACATTGCGGAACATGACGAGGATACCGCAAACACTCTAAAAATGACACAGGATATGTCCAAAATATTCTACTGAAGTGATTTGTATATAATTCTTCTGAAACAATCGGAAAACAACCTAGAACTGTTACTGAAATTGTTTTCCAGTGATTTCAAACTGATCTTGAACCAAATAAAATAAACAAATGTCTACTTATATAAAGACATATTTGATTTTTAATTTTGACATAGAAATTGCAAAAATATTTTGAGAAATAAAAATATAAAAGTGGAGCACACATTACTTGGATTGGAAGTTGTAGGAAAGGAGATATTACTAGTCAATCAATTGTGCTCCACCTTTATATTTTACTTCTCATAAATATTTTTGCAATTTCTATGTCAACATTTAAAAATCAAAGTTTAGCAAGAATATGTCTTTATATAAGGAGACATTTTTCGCTAATTTTTGTTCATTTATATAAAGGAAGTGCTTAAATTTGTTTATTTTATTTTTATTTTCCCTTTCCTTCATTTTCCTCGGTGTCTTAACCTGTTAAGATTTACGCTTGTAGCTCAATGAGAACTTACATAAAAATCAATCCAAAATTCCCTCCGTTCCGTTTGATTTTTCTAAATATCTCAGTACGTGCGCCTCCTAGCGAAACTTTTTGTGTTGTGTCATCGGCTGTCACCGACCTCTAAATTAAGCTCTAATTTTTTTCGATCCATGCGCCACCTAACGGAATTTTTTTCTCCTTTTGTTCCTTTGCCACGGTGTCTTAACCAGTCTCTGAGGTTTCATTTTTGCAGCTCAATGAAAAGTTACGTTAAAATCGATCTCAAAGCACCAAATTTCCAAATTGTTATCTAAATATTTCCATCCGTGCTCCACCTAATGGATTTTTTTTCTCCTTTCTTAAATTTTCTCGGCGTCTTATCCTATCTGTGAAGTTTTATAGTTTTAGCTCAATGAGAACTTACATAAAAATCAATCGCAAAATTCCCCCCGTTTCGTACGATTTTTCTAAATATGTCATCCCATGCGCCCCCTAGCGATCGCTTTGTATCGTGTCATCGGCTGTCATCGACCTCTGAATTAAGTTTGAAATTTCAAGTATCTAGCTCATCGAAAAGTTACTTAAAAACTGGTTTGAAAATTTTCAAAATTTTATCTAATTATTTCGCTTCACCTAAAGGATGAAGCGGTGTTCTAACCTATGTGAGTTTCACGTTTGTAGCTCAATGAGAAGATGCTTAAAAATCGATTACAAAATTTGTACGAAAAGCGGACCAACATTCAACCGACCTAAAATTAAGGAAGTAAAATAGGCTCTATCCTTAAAAAATGTATTTCAACTTCTTAAATGGGGGAAAAAAAATTATGTTTTCCTACGCGTTTCCACGCAATTTCTAGCACTCATCAGGAAGTCTGTATTTTAGACTAAACACAAGAAGAGTTTTGATTTGAAATTTTTCAAAAATGAATGCAATAGAAATTAATTTCAAAAACGTCGCACTTGCAATATGACAATTTGACAATTATTAAAGCAACACAATATTCGTTATTTTATTTAAATTAAGTATTTCATTATTAATTCAAATTATTTGTTTTCAATTGGAATTGATTTGACTTATTTTTTAATTGATTACTTTGGTGTTTTTTTAGAAAAATCTTTTAATAATATATATAATTTTTTCAATTTTCAATGTATTCAGTTTCATAAATTTTCCATCAGCTCTTCTCCTATGCCCACCACTGCCATTTGTTGTAGTCGTAGTTGTGCTTTGAATTATTCCATGCCGCATCCTTTTAGTCGTCATTTGTCATTATTGCTCGTGTATAGATGAAATTCTTTATTGCAAAGGAATGTCAAGACGTTGTTAATGGAGCACAAAAGTTTTTCTTGTCGTTTTCTATGCTGCGTTCGTCATCTTTATTGCTGCCAGTATTTTTTTGCCGCATTTGTTGTTTGTTGTTAGTATTATTGTTGCCATCATCATCAATGCCTGTCTCTAACGGAATGTTATATTTATCAGTCATACTTTTGTAGTTGTTATAATTTGTTGATGTTGTTGTAATGTAATCATCGGTAATGAAAGGAATGTCCTTATTTGTAGCTCATGCAATGATGGCCGCCAACTCATCTCATACGTTTTGTGTATATTTATACATAAAAGCCCCGCAGTGGAAAGAAGATACGTTTTCTCTTGGAAGTGGTATATTTTATGATTTCGAACCAAGATCCACCGAAGGAAGCAGTTTTGCTTCTAACTTTTCAGGAGCTTTTATTGCCCCATATTATCTGTTTATTGGCATGGCATTGCAAATAGTTTATGGTTTGAAATATAAATCAAAAGTTGATGTTTATATTAAAAAAAATATGCAAATACTGAAAAACTTGGAGCTTTTATGAGTTGGTTGTTATTGCACATACTTAGTGGAATGCACATACATAGATAAAGGAGAAATGCTACAATTTAAGCTAGGTTAGGTTTTGCTGAATTGACCTGTCAATAAGACGTCACATAGACTGAATGTTTCCATAGTGTTACCAGAATTTTTTTGAGGACCAAATATAAGACGCTCAATCAGGTGCTAGGCCTTATAGAATAACTTCGTCCTCTAGGCAAATACTAGTAGTTTTCTAGGACCTGCTACCTCGAGACCTGGCAACTCTGCCGCCCCAATAGCTGGAGCCTTGACATGGCGAGTGCAGGACACGAACACAGAACGTGCTCAACCGCTTCTTCCTGCAGCTCGCACTTTCTATATCTGCTGTTACTTATGAGGTCTAACCTATAAGCGTGTGACGCCAGAGGGCAGTATAGATTTAAGCTAGACGTTTTTAATTAATCAATAAATTAACTGCAGGATCTCATCAGTAAAGAACACGTTTTTGTACTTCTTCAGAGGGAAGACTATTGCCTTTTGTAATCGTTCAACTTTATTATCGAAAATTTGGACCCGGTTCAAAACTAGCCAAAAGGCAGCTTTCAAAGAACGTACTTACACTTTACTTTGCGAAAACTATGGTCTTGGGTTATTTCTTTATTAAGTAATATGAGCGAATCGATATGTCCAGTTAATGTAGACAATTTCGTAGTTTTCTAAATCCACATGGGGCATTTATTTTGCTGGGATATGTAATTAGATATATATGTATGTATATTCATGAACACAGTTACATATATCATAGCTACACTAGACTGTGTCGATCTCAATAGGTAATAAAACAGGATCTGATAGGTGACCTGGAAAATTTTATAACCGAAAAAAAGTTTAAGTATTTCGATAACAATGCGTTAAATTTTCGATAACTGATCAATATTTTTCGATAGAATACCGATTACTTTTCTAAAACAAATTGACTTGTCTATATCCCTTAGATAGCATACTGATAACATACAGATAAAGTATGGAAATGATAATTTTTTGAAATGAAATGATCCAGGTTGTCATCGATAACGAACTGGTCTTAATTCGACAGGCATCAATAACAGCCCATACGGTTCCAGTGTTGGTTTCTTTTCTTTTTTTTCTTATTTTATTGCCTTTCCTAACCTTGTAATTACTTTACTTTCCTTTCGCCATATTCACACGGTAAGCTTACAACTATACAAACCGATAACTTTTCGAAATGAAATGATCAACACTTCCATCACTTGTCCATAACATGCCACAATTTGCCGTCATCGATAGCAACCCGGCCACACGACAAGAAATCGATAACACCCCGTCCCGGTTTCGGTTTTGGTTTCATGATTGTGCTTATGCTTACTCACCGTTTTCGTTTTCCCCATACCGTGACCAAAGATGTTTCATAGCGAAACATTTTTTGCGCAATCCTCTCGACATGAACAACAAACTTTCTGTAGGTCTTTTCCAATTTTTTTTTCACCCACTCTAACACTACACCCGCACAATCAAATTTCCAACTACGTATCGCGCTGCTCTTTCACAGAGCATTGTTGTAACATTTCCTTTTCCCTTCCATTTCATCTCTATGCATTCTTTTGCGTTCCTTTGAATTGTCTGTCGAATTTTTGTTTCGTTATTTTCTTTAATTAAAAAAGTTCGTTGATATGAACAATTGATTCGATATCGGAAATACATTTCAACACGTAATATTTTATGCAGCTATTACAGACAGCGGTGTGACGAATGAGCTGGTGAAGGTAAATTTAATGACATTAAGAGTAAAACATTTAAAGTTTGGCGTGCGTATAATGAGATAATGTACAAACCAATGAACAATGAATCATTATTTAATTCATTCAATTAAATACATTTGTATATTGGTATGTACTTATGTATGTGAAATTTTGTTAATATGAGCAATGACAGGTAAAAAGAAAATCAAAAGTCCTTCAAATTTATGTGAATGTTTGGTTCAAAAGAGCTGCCATACGGCCATTCACATGGTATGGAAGACAATAGACTGGGTAAAGAATAAAGTTGGGATCCAAGGGTTAATAAGCGCAATACAAAGCTTTATAGCTTCAAAGCTTCTGCAACCCAATTGTCAACCTAATGTATGTAACGTAAACATATTGAGGCTCTGGCGACCCCAAGTTCCATGGAGCTAGATGGCGGAGGAGGGATGATCTAGAAGTTTTAATGTGGTCATATTAATCATTCCCGCAATGGTTGGGCTTGTACGTTAGTGGTGCTTTGTTATTGGAATGTACCAGATCTACGTCTACGGTATGAACCATGAACATCGATAATTCCTTACACTGAAAGAAAAAGACTGGTAAAATCAACAGAAATACGGTCAAAAAAAATTTTCTTCTAATTGAAAAACCTTATTTCTAAAATTTTCATGTTGCTTTGCCCGGGTGTGACCCAGGGTCTTCGGTGTGGTAGGCGGAGCAAGCTACCATCACACCACGGCGGCCGTCATATACATACGTAAATATGTGCATACATATAGTACACAGCATACATAAGTACAAAGTAGAGAGCGCAGTGAGCGTAAAATGCTCTTTGAAATTTGCTCATGTATTGACGGTTGGTCGCTGTTGAAACGACCAGTGAGATCAGTTGTTTTAACAAAAGAATCAGAATGACTGACTAGGAATCTGTCAATTTTACAGAATTTTGTTAACTTAAGAGCGACAATTTCTCTTCTGTTGAAATGACTAAACTAATTTGTTCGCTTGACAAAGAACTCGGTAGAATTAACCATAATTCAATTAATTTCACGGAATCTCCGTTAAGTCAAGAAAAACAGAACCGAGATTTTGATTTTACTAGCACTATTTCTTTCAGTGTATCATTAATACAACAACAACAACAAGAGTTAAGTAGTAAAGAACTCTCCCGCTTGAGATTTGAATTACTGGTTCAACAGTTAAATAAACAAAAAAGTTTCAACAGATATTACTATCACTCTAAGAATACTAATGAAAAATGTTAAAATAATCCATAGATTTCCGTTAACTTAAATATCAGTGAAGGCTGTTGATATTCCCGTTATTCTGTGGTTTA
Organism: Eurosta solidaginis; assembly: GCA_029619165.1. Lineage (NCBI taxonomy): Eukaryota > Metazoa > Arthropoda > Insecta > Diptera > Tephritidae > Eurosta > Eurosta solidaginis. Next base: position 9,060 of record JARSSU010023364.1, read on the forward strand.
TAAGAGCAAAGTAGTGAGTGCGGTGAACGTAAGAATATCTTGAAAATATTTTGAGAGAAAAATCAGATAGATTGACTGAGAATCTGTAATTTGTAGAGCATATTGTTCGTTTAATACCAGCAGTTTCTCCTCTATTAAAATAACTAAACAAATTTCTACTCTTAACAAATAACTCAGTTGATTAATCATAAGGCAATAAATTTTGCACAATGTCCTTTAATACAAGAACAACAAACCTCATTTGTTGATTTTACTGGCGTTATTTCACTTGATGCAAGATGACAGATTTGCGAGTTTAGTATAATAGTAAGACTTTCACACGATCTTACATATTGCGCTGAACTGCGCTCAGCTCCACATCATTGTTGTTGTTATTGTAGCGATAGGGACACTCACCGAAGGTTTTTAGGAGTATTATCTATCGGTGTTGATGGTGCTTTGTCAGATATAGGCCAGGTACGTTATGATAGCAAGCCGCAATTAAGATACAAGCGCGACCATCTTGGTAACGATTAAATATGCCCACGTTGAACCTTCCAGGCCATCCCGCTCCCCACCACCATTTAAATCCAATTTTTGAAATATAGATAAAATACTTAGTGTCGAGCTTCGCTGGCATGCATAAGGCATTTGAATGTCTTTCTTTACTGGGTACCCCGGCCATACACTGCTAAAGAGGAAGGCTTCAAATGGAAATAAATCAACAGACAAATGTCAATGGGATATACTCACAAATAATTGTAGAGAACACTATCAGGGCAACGAACTTGCTTTGGCCCAAACGGTAAGAAAATGGGGACTCAAGGTATTTATTTTCAACTTTGGCATGAAAAAAAACAAGATTCCTTTAAAAATTTATCAAATCTGCAGTGCTAGCTCATACGAGCAGCATTAGGGATCACTATGTTCTTGCGCCGATGAATTGACGATGATGTATACCATCAAGTTCACACTGCGAAAGATATCTGAATGAGGAGATAGGAGGCGGATATTTTGCTGATAATTAAGTTCACAAGGGGAAACAAATTTATTGAAGACTTATAAGGACGTAACTGATTGAGAAATGTGCTCAATCTGGCCCACACCGAGAGCATTCATAAAATGTCAAAAAAGATGAACGATCCCTTGCATGCTCTCTCAATAAAATATTATATATCTAAAAATATGTAATACTAAAAAATGTTGGAATATAATGCCTTTAAGGCAACCTAGCTGTCAGCAAAGATCGTTCCATTGGTGTCTGGTACCATTGTATCCGGGAGCAGTCGCTGGCTGTCCCCTCTATGTCATATATCTCCGCCTGGAAGACCCCCACGAGTCAGGAAGTCGATATGATTGATTAGCTTGCAGACGGCTTAAGAAAATTCTATTTTGCTTTCCATTATCGACCCTTCGATATGAATTGTAATGTCCCTACCACTTCCTAGGCCTTCCTTGCATACATCCTCCCTTAAAGAATATCGTACGCTCTGCACCTCAAGATACCGTATATTTTCGGAATGAGATGTTAGGTCAGTTATGATTCCGATTAACCGTCTCCTTGTGATATCATTTAGTATCGTGACGTGCCAATATTTGGTTGATTTAACCCTTCCTGCGGTTTGCTGCTCTCCGCGCTTGGCATTCCCTTGTATGCTAGCATATTCCCAACCCTCTGTGGGTTGCTCCTTTTTTCTAGCGACTTCCACCTAATAAGAGCTCCATTTGTTAGTATAGGTCGAGTGACTGAATTGTACCAGCCATGGATGATCAATTCTTCTCGAAAGCCCTTGGCAAGTGTTGTATGCTGCCACTGCTTTATTTGATCTCACCTCAAAGATTCTTCTCACACTTTATTTGGAGTCGAGTTACATGTCTATGATATTTGGCTTCAGAAGACAGATTTTAATTGTGCCGTTTCGCCACGGTAAATTAAAGGAGAGGAGTTTTGTTTTCTTGTGAGAGGACAAGTTCCCTTTTTGTTAAATTACAGCCAGCTCATTTTGTGCTATCCGTCGAGAAATATTGAAATGCATACATGAACTCGCTTATCGTTGGCAGAAATTCACCTGCCTTATAAATTTCTATTCTATCTCATTTACTACAAGTATCCCCAGAAGAGGCGAACGCACGCCACCCTGCGAGGGGGCACATGGTAGATGCAACCAACTGGGTAAGCTCCTAAAGTTGCGGTGAGGACGCAACTCCGGAGTATAGAATCGATCCATGAAACTATAGAGTAGTGCGTTTACGTCGCTTAGGTGCCTTGCAATTGGTACGTTCATGAAGGCACCCTCAATGTCAAGGAAGGCTGCCAATGTGCATTCTTCGCAGTCCCATGATTTCTCAATGATACTGAATACCTTGTGCACGGCACTTTCAACTGATTTGCATTTTCGGTATGCGTGCTGAGCTGCGTCCATCTTGCCGAAATTGACGTTATCTCCTCTTTGCAGGTCGATAAGTCTATCCACTGTTCCAAGAATAAGGACGAGAGGCTTATTAACCTGTAGTCCTTGGCTTACGAGTGCTTTGGTGTGCCTGTTTTAGGAATAAACACCACCCCACGTACACTTCTCCAGTTTTCGGAAGCATAACCATCTTCTAGGCAGCTTAAAGATACTAATACTATGTAGATGGTTTATCAATTTGTTTCTTATACCTATCCAATATCTCCCTAAAATTACCTACAACCTCTTACTTGTTTAAGTTACCCATGAGACTTAAAGACAAAGTTCCAATTGCTATCCTATTAAAAACCCACTCAATGTTCTTGTTTTGTCTGGTTCATCTAATTTGACGGATACGTGATGCCATCATAGTCACCTTCATTATTATTATCAAGCCAATCACGCATAGCAGTTCAGTTTATTTAATTTAAAAGAAATATTGACTTTTTCTCTCGAAAGCGGCTCACAGGAGTTTTTTGCTTTTGCTTGTTTGTTGTGGTCTTCATTCTTTTTATACCTTTCATGAACATGAAATGGTATATTAACTTTGGTCCGATATATGTAACGTTGAGAAATATAGAAGATAGACTCACCATTAAGTATACCGAATTGATCAGGGCGACGAACTGAGTTGATATAGCCATGTCCGTCTGTCCGTCCCTCCGTCTGTCGTCCATCTGTCTGTTTGAAACGCAAACTAGTCCCTCAAATTTTGAGATATCTCAATGAAATTTGGCACAAGGATGTTTTTTGTATTATATTAGACATTTTCGGATCCGGTAGGATCGGACCACTATAACATATATCTCCCATACAACCGATCGTTCAGATAGACGATTTTGGCCATTTCTCCGCTAATTTAGAAAGTATAGACGTGAAACTCGGTGATATATATTCTAATATATCATAGAGGATTTTCTGAAAAAATCTCTTTGATCGGAGCTATCTATATATATATCCCATACAACCGATGGTTCAGATAGAAAGATTTTTAGCCATTTCTCCCTTAATTTCCAATATAAAACGTGAAACTTGGTGATATATACTCTAATATATCATAGAAGATTTCCTGTAAAAATCATTTCGATCGGAGCTATATATAATATATATCCCATACAATCGATCGTTCAGATAAGGGGTTTTTTTGCCATTTTTTATTTTATGTTTATCTTAAAAATCGTTTAGGTATGTACATCTGTTTCACTATATATTTCTTATCTTACACGTCGATTATTTGGAGATTACGAACGGGATAAGATTATTGTTCAGCCCCATTCATGAAAGGTATGAAGTCCCGTCCTTACTTGTTTTTCGTTGTTTTCCTCTCTACACAACTTTTGATTGGCGGTTTTGATGTTTCGTGATAACGTTGATGCTGTTGTCGTTAGGTCGATATGGTAGGTATGTATGTACCGTTATACCAAATTGGCTTATGAAGCATAGGAAAATATTAAATGAAAAATAATGAATATAATATTACAAGCAATTTAAAAATATACATAAATGCCTAGATTTAACTATGGGGAATTCTATTGGAGAACATTCTAAAAGAAACTTAATACTATTATGATTTAAATAAATGGAGCTTTACAGATGTTAAATTTTTTCTATTTTTTTACGCATTTTGGAAAATGCTTATGAAGCCATTTAATATTGCCTTTCTAATACTTAAAAAAATAAACATAAAGCCAATAAATTTAAACATCTCAGTCAGTTCAAAGGACATCAAAAAGCCTTTAGCGCAATTGGCTGGAAACAAATTTTAATACAAATTGCATAAAAGCGAATTGCAGTAATAATTTATTCACTTAATAATTGTATTACTCTAAATGGCAGTGTTAGTATTTCCTACTCCACATCATCAGTAGCAATGAAAAATATGCTCTGCTACTGCTCCTGCTTTGAACGCGAACGGAGCATAGAGCAGAGTCGTAGCAGAAAAAATTGATAGCATATCTTGTGCTCTGATATGAGCTACGTTATGCTTAAGAGCGAAGAAAATAACAAAATGTAATTCTAAACGAAATGTCAATCGTAGTGGAGCGAGAGCAAAAAAAAATTGTTATGCTATTTGCTCTGTTAGGCATTGTTATGCAGAATTAATAGCGTTTTCTTTTCTGAAATAAATTGTTGCTTAAATGGTAAAGCCTTACTACTTACTCCTACCCGAGAAAATTTTCAACTTTTATAGTGCATGCAAAGAATATAATGACTTCCCCGTGTATTAGCTGATTTTCACAAATGCGCTATCAATGATAATAAAATCTCATTAGCAGTTATTTCGTTCATTTCAATTTTCTTCACTAAAAATTTGTGAAGTTACGAAAATAAATTGTCACGATCAGCTGGTTTTAGCAGAGTTGCACTGCCATACTGCCATTTTATGCAGGGTAAAAGTGTAACGCTTTTGCGTTGCAAGTAGGCAACAATTTTCACAAAAGAACGAAATACCCCATAAAGGCGTTACCTGCTTTTTAGAATAGAACAAAATGTATTTACAACCCTTGCGCGGCGTACAAAAAGCCTAACACTTTTTCCAGAAAAGGAAACGCTATAAGTCTTTTCTCTTGTTTTTGCTGTTGGAGCAGATGTAGCGTTGTAATTTTGTTGCTTTTGTAGTTGTGGTTTCATTTGTCCATCTTTAAGTTGTTGTTGTAGCTTCTTGTTTTTATTGTTGCATTGTGACACTAACCTCTGTTCCCACGTTGCATTGCAAGTTGTTGTAGATAAGTAAAAGTGCGAGAAAAGACAAAGTTCACAGAGCAAATAGCATTGAATTCCTTTTTTTTCTCCCTCGCTACTACAAATAGAAGTTCGTTTAAAATATTTTATTGTTATTTGCTCCGCTCTACAACATAACGAAGCGACCTTCGCAGAGCATAAAAAGCGATATCACTTTTTTATACTACGGCTCTGATCCATGCTCTGTTCATGTTCACAGCTGGATCAATAGACAAACTCCCGAGCAATGTAGCCTTCTCAATTTCTTTCAGGATCTTCTTTCATATGTGTGACGTATCTTGGCTATTGTGTTTTAATTCGCCGCATTTCGCTGATAACTTCTTAGGGTCTCTGAGACTTTCAAAATACGAATACTTTCCGAACAGCCTGATCTGATGTTATCAGCATCCATGTGTCTGAACCATATAGAAGAGCGACAAGAGTGGTTCTTTGCAGGATTTTTAAGCAGAATTAGTTAATGGTGGTTCGCAGATAATCGAAGTCATTTCCCATGATAACACATACCTCCCTTTATCCTTGTTCACCATTAATACCATATTTTCCTGAACGAGGGTTTTGTTAGCATTATTGTACTGATACACGACGAAAATTTTTAACAGAGGCGGCAAGAGATTGGATTGTGGAAAACAAAAAAGGGTGGAGAGGGACGGAGAAAAAAGGAAATGAAGAGAAAGAGTATTAGCAAGGAAAAGAATGAAGGACTGGGAAAGTAACCGAATCGAGGCGTAGAACAATAAAGAGAGGAAGAGAGAGAGGAAGTTAAGGATATGAGAGAGGAGTCAATACAAATGGTTGACTGGAGAGCCGAAACAGTAGTTAAAGGAAGGAAGACGGTGATTTTAACGAAATAAAACAGGAGGAGGGGGATACGGCGTGAAAAAAAACAAAGAAAAAGAAAGAGTATTAAAAAAAAGGTGAAAAACTGGAAGGTGAATTAATGATAGTGTAATGAATTTGGAAGTACTTTCTTTCTGGCTAAACAAAAGGTGTACTCAAGAAGCTTGGCTAATCATGTGAAAACTACTTCATAGCTTGGAACGTTAAAGTAAATAGGCAGATTACCAAGACCCAAATAATGACCTAGGAATTTTAAAAATCGATATTCAAATAACAAAGTTGCAATAAAAAAGTAATTTCGGCTACATTAGGTTAGGTTGGATGGTAGCTTTCCTGATAGGGGAAGCTCACTTGGACAACATGACGGTCCGTTGTGATACCACATATAATAAACTAAACTAACGGTGACGTAGATATAACTACTTAGAGAATCGTTGGGTAGCAACGATAAAGTTCCGAATGATCCCGATCTCAACCTTGGATAGCTCCTCGGGAGATCCAAGTGAGTCACGACCGAAATACTTTCGCCTAGTTCTGGCAAAAGCTGGGCATCAAGCATAAAGTGATTTGGTAATTCCACCTCATCATCCTCCATACAGCTGCAGCAGGATGGAGTTTCCAATATATTGAGACGTGCCGCATGGATACCCATGGGACAGTGCCCTGTAAAAACCCCAATGACCATTGATAGGTGAGCCTTAGTGAACCTAATTATTTCAGCAGACCTCCTGCCATCCACTTTCGGCCAGAAAGATCTTTATACCCTGCAAGACGTAGTGTCCGCCCAACGTTTGCTGAGCTGACTCGAGGCCCAGCTATGGAAGAGCAATCCACAGGTGGCTAGCTGAATCCCGAAATCCCTACAGCCATCTTCATCCGGTTCAGTTGTACCGATTCGGGCTAAGAGATCCGCTTGACAGTTACCCGGAATATCACTATGGCCCGGGACCCAGATAATCTTAATTGTAAAATAATTCGATGCAATCACAAGTGAGGTCAGGCACTCCCAGACCACCTCGATCGCACTGTAGATGAGCTCAAGGCCTTTATAGCTGCTTGGCTATCAGAGTAGATGTTAAATTCCCTAACCGTGGTAGTGCTGGATAGCATTTCATCCACCGCATCCTTAATCGCAGCAACTTCCGCTTGGAATACACTGCAGTGATCAGCCGACTTAAACTTGCGGCTTACATTTAGCTCTTGACAAAAGACCCCCCGCCAACCTTTCCGTACAACTTCGACCCATCCGTGAACAAGTTAACCGGTCCCATGCCCCAGATAATTCCTCTTCTCCACTCCTCCCTCGGGGGAATGACTGGGGTGAAGATTGTATAGGGAGCGGCATGCAATAGTCCGTCCTGTCCGGGATAAAGTCGAAACTAGTAAGAAGGCTAGAGTGTCCGAAATCAGAAAGCATATAACCCATTTCACGAAGCCTGACCAACGACCGGGCCGCGGCTGCCTTTCCCGCAATATCTACTGGATGTATATTCAGCATGACATTCAGTGCCAAGGTAGGTGTTGTTCTCATAGCGCCAATCCGTTGTACTGACACTAACATTTTGGAGGTGCTCGCCGTGTCCAGTGCTTTCCACCAGACCAGCACCCCATAGAGCAGAATCGGTTTGACCACCATCTCATAAAGCCAGTGTACTACTCCTGGCGAGAGCCCCCATCTCTTTCCGATAGCCCCCCTGCAGCAGTATAAGGCAACCGCGGCCTTCCTGGCCCTATCTTCCATATTGGGCCTCCAGGACAGCTTCTTATCCAGAACAATTCCCAAATATTTAACCCTGTCAGTAAGTACCAACGGTACCCCTCCAATCGAAGGAGTTATCAAGTCGGGTATCTTATATCTCCTTGTAACAAGAACCAATTCTGTTTTTCAAGGGTTGACCGCCAATCCACATGATTCATCCCACCTAGCCACAGTATCCAGGTAGCCCTGCAGAACATCGCGCAAGGTGCCCAGAAAATTGCCCCTGACTAGGATAGCGAGGTCATCTGCATAGGCAACCACCCGACAACCATTGGTTTTCAGCTCCACAAGAAGCTCGTTGACTACCACAACCCAGAGCAGAGGAGATAGGACACCCCCCTGTGGCGTGGCCCCTCCCCACTCCGCTGCGACAATTCTGCCGCATAGAAGTTTGCTAATAAATTCAACCAGAGCCGCTTCGACTCCTAAACCCACCAGAGCTCTTTCGATTGCCCCCGGTAAGACATTGTTAAAAGCCCCCTCGATGTCTAGAAAGGCACCCAGAGCATACTCTTTATGTTCTAGAGACCCCTATATTTGCTTTACAATCGAGTGGAGAGCCGTTTCCGTCGATCTGCCCTTGCAGTACGCATGCTGTGAAGCCGACAGTAACCCCCCAGGTATCCTTCCCCGTAGGTACAGGTCAATCAGCCGCTCAAACGTCTTAAGAAGAAACGACGAGAGACTGATTGGCCTGAAATCCTTAGGTGACACATGAGAGCTCCTGCCGGCCTTCGGAATGAAGATGACCCTAACGGTGGGCCGGCTACATTGCGAAAGATCAAAAAGAAATTTAATTTCCGAACTATAACCTTCAATTTATTTAATAATTTGGGAAAAATTTAAACAACGTGACATCAGGACGGACAAGGCGACAGCTGTTTCGATTATACCTGGTAAATCTCTTCAAAGCCTTTTCTCCCGGGAGTGGGAGTCGAACCCGCACTCCTACGATAGTTGAAATGGTAGTAAACGCATTCAGCTACGTCATGCCTTTGTTGTTGTAAAGTTTTTCCCAATTGCCTTCTTTTTGCATATTTTAATCTTTTACACATTGCATACTTCGTATGAAATTATGTGTTAAAAATATGCTTGGTACGGCGGTTTTAAAGAAACTTTGGTTTTGTTGCTGTTTTTGTTCTATTTATAGAACTACAACGGATTAACCAATTTTGTCTGTTTGTATGATTTATTAAATAAATTATAAAATTAAAAAATTGCTTGAAATAAATGTTTTCATACTGTAACGAATTTGCTTGCAAATCCTCTTAT
>JARSSU010023367.1:0-14663 GCA_029619165.1 Eurosta solidaginis
ATGTTTTTTAGGGATCGTCCGGCGATCTCGTCGGGTCATGTTGGGGACTTTTTCGGATCTTGGGGGCTCTTCCGGCTCTCATCTTCTGGATGTTTTCGGTGATCCGTCCGGATCTCGATCGAGGTCATTTGGGACTTTTTCGGGATCATTTGGGGCATTCTTCCGGCATCATTTCGGGATGGTTTTCGGGATCCGTCCGGGATCTCGTCGGGTCATTGGGGGACTTTTTCGAGATCATTTTGGGCTCTTCCGGCATAATTTCTGATGTTTTCGGGATCCGTTACGGGATCGTTGGAGTCATTTCGGGAGCTTTGTTACGCACTAATACGGGATCATTTGGATCCCTTCGGCATCATTTCTGGGTGGTGGTTTTCGGGATCGTCCAGGATCCCGTCGGGGTCTTTTCGGGACTTTTTCGCGACTAATACGCACTCATTGGGAACCCGTTTCCGCATCATTTCTGGATGGTTTTCGGATCCGTCCGGATCCCATCAGGGTAATTTCGGGACTATTAGCGACTTATCAGTTGGAACCTTTCGGCATCATTTCTGGATAACGACTTTCGGGATCCGTCCGGATGCCGACGAGGTCAGTTTCGGGACTATATCGGGATCATTTGGTGATACTCTACACGCATCATTTCTGGATCGTTTTTGGGATTCGTCCGGATCCCGTCGTGGTCATTTCGACTTTTCTCGACTAATACGGGATCATTTGACGGACCTTTCGGAATGGATAGTTGTCGGATCCCGTGCACGGTCATTTCGGGCTATTAGGAGATCATTTGAGGGCCTTTCGCGGCTATCATTCCTGGATTGTTGTCGGAATCCTTCGGGATCCCGTCAGCGGTCATTTGGGACTTTTCGGATCATTTAAGGATGGCTTTCAGATTCGTCGCGGGAACCGCGTCAGGGTAATTTCTGACTTTCCTGAGACTAATTTCGGATCATTGTGGGACCTTTCCCCAAGATCGATTCTGATGGATTTCGGGATCGGTCCGGGATGCCGTCAGGGTCATTTTGGGACTATTAGGTGATCATTGAGGATCTTTCCGGCATCACTTCTGGTTGGTTTTCGTTGGGTGTCCGTTCAGGATCCCGTCGTAATAATGCGCTGCGGACTTTTTCGGATCATGTGGGATCCGCCTTCCGGCATCTGTATGGATGGTTTTTGGGATTCGTCCGACTCCGTCCGGGGCCACTTTGTGGACTTTTTTCTCGACTAATACCGGATCATTTGGACCTTTTCGGCATCATTCTGTATGGTTTTCGGGATCCGTTCGGGATCCCGTCGGGGTCATTTCTGGACTTTTTCTCGACTAATACGGGATCATTTGGGTAGCTTCCGGCGTCATTGCTAGATGGTTTTCGGGATCCGTCCGGGATCCAATCAGGGCCATTTCGGGACTATTCCGGGATTATTTGGGGTACCTTCCGGCATCATTTCTAGATGGTTTCGGGATCCGTCCGGGATCCCGTCAGGGTCATTTCGGTACTATTTCGGATCATTTGAGATACCTTTCGGCACCATTTCTAGATGGTTTACGGGATCCGTTCGGGATCCCGTCAGGTTAATTTCGGACTATTTCGGGATCCTTTGGGGTACCTTCCGGCATCATTTCTATATGGTTTTGGAGATCCGTCCGGGATCCCGTCGGGGTCATTTCGGGAATTTTTCTCGACTAATACGGGATCATTTGGGGACGCTTTCGGCATCATTTCTGGATGGTTTTCGGATCCGTCCAGTATCCCGTCGGGGTCATTTTGGACTATTTCGGGATCATTTGGGGTACCTTCCGGCATCATTTCTAGATGGTCGGAGTTATTTCGGGACTTTTTCTGGATTATTTCGGGATCATTTTGGGACCCTTGCGGGATAATTTCTGCATGATTTTCGGGATCTGTCCGGGATCACGTCGGAGGTTATTTCGGGACTTTTTCGGGACTATTTTGGATCAATGTGGACCATTTCGGGCATCATGTGCATGTATGTGATTTTCGGGATTACCGTCCGGAATCCCCGTCCGGAGTTATTATCTGGACTTTTCCGGGATCATTTGGGGATCCACCCTAGATTCATGGATGGTGTTTCGCGATCCCGTCAGGGTCAAATGGGTACTTTTCGGGACTATTTCGAGATCATTTGGAGACCCTTCCGGCATTATTTCGGGATGTTTTTCCGGATCCATACGGAATCCCGTCAGCGTACTTTGGAAACTTTTTCAGGGCTATATCGTGTTCCGGCAAAAACATTTCGGGACTTTTTGGAAGTATTCGGTATCATTTCAGGATAGATACTCAGGGATAATTATCTGGATTATTTTCTGAATCCCTGCAGGATCCCGTCAGATTATTTTGGGACCCCTCCGGATAATTTATGGGTCATTCTCGGGATCTGTCCGGGATCCCGTCGGAGTTATTTCGGGACTTTTTTTTCTGGATTTATTTCAGGATCATTTTGGGACCCTTGCGGTATAATTTCTGTATGATTTTCGGGATCTGTCCGGGATTCCGTCGGAGTTTTTTCGGGACTTGTTTCCGGACTTTTCGGGATCAATTCTGTATGGTTTTCGGGATCCCGTCACGGTAATTTCAGGAATTTTTCGGGACTATTTCGGAATCATTTTTGGTACCCCTCCTGGTTAATTTCTGGATGATTTTCGGGATCTGCCCGAAATTTTGGTATCATCTTGGGTCCGGGATCATTTTATGTCTCTTCGCAACCGTTAGTTCAGCACACATGCCTTTTTATATTATGAGCTTTTATGGCCGTGCATTTGCTGCTATTAGTCGTAATTAAAATTCGGTATGTTTTATCTTCATCTAACAGAGCTTTTTCGTTCAATTTTTAGGTTTTTTCAATGAATCGTGTAACGAACTGTTATAACTATAATTACACTTTTTTAATATTTTAACCAACTAAATACCCGAAAAGCAACACTATTTTCATCTAAAAAATTCTCTTTGGTTTTAGCTAATTGTAGTTTCACTCCTTTGTTCTATGAGTAGTAATTCTTTCACCCCTCTCATATCAATAATTTAATTTAAAAACAAAATGTATTTTTTGTTTAATTCGAGAAAACTGTATTGTGCTATTCATGAAAGCGTACCTTTCAGCTTATCTTCTTATTTAGTTCTTTTTTTTACTAAATTACAAAAATAAATACTTAGACAAAAATAATTTTTAAACAGATAACTTGATAAGCAGGCTAACGTGAATAGCACATATATTTTTTTTCTCCTTGCGGACGGGGCCGCGGTAAAGGCTAGTATATAAATAAATTAGCGGTATCCAACAGATTGATGTTCTGGGTCACCCTGGTCCACATTTTGGTCGATATCTGGAAAACGCCTTCACATATGCAACTACCACCACTCCCTTTTAAAACTCTCATTAATACCTTTAATTTGATACCCATATCGTAAAAACGCATTCTAGAGTCAACCCTGATCCACCTTTATGGCTATATCCCTAAATGGCGTCCACCTATAGAACTATGGCCCACTCCCTCATAAAATACTCTTTGGTGCCTTTCATTTGATACACATGTCATACAAACACATTCCAGGGTTTCCATCGGTTCATTTTCCTACATGGTTATTTTCCCTTATGTTGTCACCATAGCTCTCAACTGAGTATGTAATGTTCGGTTACACCCGAACTTAACCTTCAGTGGTGCCGTATTTCAATATAACAACGATATCGAGTATAGTTTTCATAAATTTGTGGTAATTGGCATTATGAACAATGTTTGTCCATTTTGCTGTGCACTAAAATTTAAAAGCGAAACGCCTGGAATGTGTTGCACCTCAGGAAAAGTTCGGCTAGAAGAATTGCAATTCCCACCAGAACCATTAGCAATACTATTTCTGGTTAAACAGTGGAATCAACACATTTTCTAGCCAATATACAAAAGAACAATTCAAGCTTCCTAATGACTTCGTTTGAAGCTACCAATATAATAAGAGACAACAATATGCCAACGTTCAAGGTAATTTCGGTGTAGGATTGCGGCCGTGTCGATTTTGTAATTTTTTTCATAATGAAGCAATATGAATGTTATAAACGATATTTTTCACTCTTTTCTTAGTTCTTAAAACTATCAAAGTAAATTTTTTCCGACATAAGAACATGAGAAATATAATTAACCGTGTGAAAAACATTAATTTCCCATATTCAGACCACACTCAACGATTAGTTCTATGATTTATTGATTGTCATGATGGAAGCTAGGAGAATTGAGACTTGGATTCGCTTAATTTTAATGCCATACCGCAAGAATTACATACTATTTGCAAACTATCCATTCCTTGTCAACAGAAATTGAAATCATTTCTTTGAAATTCTTGGAATGAGAACTCCCACAACTTTTAAGTTTCCGTTTAGTTCGCTAATTCATGCCACCGTGGTGTGATGGTAGCGTGCTCCGCCTACCACACCGTATGCCCTGGGTTCACACCTCGGGCAAAGCAACATCAAAATTTTAGAAATAAGGTTTTTCAATTAGAAGAAATTTTTCTAAGCGGGGTCGCCCCTCGGCAGTGTTTGGCAAGCGCTCCGGGTGTATTTCTGCCATGAAAAGCTCTCAGTGAAAACTCATCTGCCTTGCAGATGCCGTTCGGAGTCGGCCATAAAAAAACATGTAGGTCCCGTCCGGCCGATTTGTAGGGAAAATCAATAGGAGCACGACGCAAATTGGAAGAGAAGCTCGGCCTTAGATCTCTTCGGAGGTTATCGCGCCTTACATTTATCTTTATTTTTTTAATTCATGTTATTTTTTTTTCTGATTCATTCTTTTTGTCATATTCATTACAATTGGTGTGAATCATCGACATAAGTCTAGGCGGTCTTCAGTTATAAGCATAGTAGCTAACGTCACTTTGTTCGTTCCATACAAAATACTTACGAAATTGTTTGCTTTATTTTGGGAATTTTCTTAGATATTGTGATGAATATTAGTGATACTAAGTGATACTCACATCACTAGTCCGATGCTAAGTAAATGAAGCCACAACAAAAATAAAGCAGGCAGTCACTTGTATCTCCATAAACGAATCAATCATTATTTCTACACAAATGTACGTACACGCAGCGGAGAGAGATGCACAAACACATGCATATATCTTATCTGAGATGCTCCCAAAAGTAGGCAATTATCTGTGGAAGTATCACTCACATATACATGCGCATATGAGAAGCTATAACGTGCATCTGTAGTTATGTTATAGCTGCTAGTAAATTCTAGAAATAGAAGCGCCGAGAAGTGTGTGAACGAGAAATCACAGAGTATAAAAGGTGATGAGAATCAGCATTCAGTTTGATTTAAGCTATCAGTTGCGAAGTATAAGTGTTATTTTCAAGTGCTCTAATAAAGACCATTTTTGCATTATTCAATATTGGAGTTATTTATTCAACATCCCATAAAGCTACAATGGAGTCCACAATGCTTGCCTTGGACCTTAAATCTAAGGATTTGTTTGCGGAGATGCCTGATATGAAAAGTGTCATCAAAAAACATTTTAAAGATAATGAAGACGACTCTAACAAAAACAATGAAAGGTGTGTGGAGGTGATGGCTGATGGCATAAATAAAATAAAAAAATGTTGTTAGCTCTATCACTAATCCGAACTCGTTGAGTAGTGGTAATGTTAGTTGCGCGCTCAAACCTCATACTCTACCGATTTCACCTACACTAATGTAGCCATGTAAACATTGCCACTTGCTCGTCCGATCACCTGTTTACGCAAGTCCAATTTCTGCTGATAACAATAGTGAGCCTTTTTGCGTACACTCAGCTACCCCCTCGCATGATTTCAATACACAAATGTCTTATGCTAAACGATTGACAGCACCTGTTAATACTGATGATATTCTCAATACAACCAAAGAGGATAGATAATAAGAGGCGTCATATCGCCATTTCAGAAAACCGACTGCGTTTTGTATGAAATTTGCCAATGTACCATTACATGGGCTCGGCCATTCCTCTTTGTGCCTGTCCGCGAAGATTTGGTAAAATGCAGTGAAGAATTAACTCAGTTAGTGTAAAGTAAATATTGTGTTTCTGTGTTAAAATAGTGTAAAAAGTGAACAAAAAAAGGCAAATAAATAGTGTAAAAATTTAATATAATTGTGTAAAAACATATAAAAAAGTAAAGTGAAGTGAAATATTGGCCTAAAATCAAGAAATTGTGAAAAAATTTTTGTGTTTGAGCTAAAACATAAATTGAGTGAGAATGTGAAATGTCAGTGTAAATGAAAATGTAAAAAAAAACACACGATAAGAATATGGCATAAATATTGAACATAAATCGTGCATAAATATTCTAGTCATTTGTACAAAAGTATTAACATGCTATTTTGCATGAAATCGCATTTTGTAAGCATTTGTACAAAAGTTAACAAAACTTCAAAAAGCTCAAATGCAGAAAATAACTCAATGTCTCAATGTCACTCATTTTGACTTATACTCTACTTAATTTTCGTCAGGCGAAACATAAAATATGAGACAAGAAATTACGGAATGGCCGAGCCCAAGAAGTAGGTACATTGGCAAATTGCAATTCTGTCCCGACATTGTCAGCTGGTGTCTCTTATTATCTATCCTCTTTGATACAACTGTTATCCCCAGTGCTGCTGCTAACTTTGCAATGTCTAGTAAGAACAAGACTCCAGCTTCAAAAAACAAAGTGAATGCTGTTGGGAACAGCACTAATTCTGTTAATGCTGATGATTCTGATGCTGTTAATGTTCCTGCTATGCAACCCAATTCTGGTAATGATTCGTCACAACAACCGCACTCGCAGCCCCAATCACAGCCCCTGTTTCTGAATCGATCGATGATTGTCGTTTACTGAGTTATTTTACAAGTATACGTAGAGTACCAGTTTCGGCTTGCGGTTCTCTTAAGGCTGATAAGAATGTCACCTTTTATTGATGAAATTGGCCGGTGACCCGTGACTGCGTCAGATATGTCTAACGATACACCAGCCTTTGCCAGTTCATCTGTTTTTTCATTACTGTCAATGTTTCTGTGACCGCATATCCAAGTGATCGTGGTGAGAGCTAGGTTTGCAGCTTCGCGTAACGCCCTCTTACAGTTGTCGACGGCCTTAGAAAACGTATATGGTAAATCGAATGCTTTCAGCGCTGCTTGGCTGTCCGAGTAAATGCGTTTCTCACCGTCGCTTACGATTATCCAACAGGAAAAAGCAGGCCCTCTCTATACCTAATATCTGTGCTTGGAAGAAAAAAGCCGAGCATGGAAGATGGATGGGCGAGGGTCATTTTGAACATGTCAGTGTAGAGTGATGTTACGTGCTCTGTGCAAACTTTGTCGGATGACCAATATCTGTGGTGATTTGCAAAAACAACCTAATTCGAGTTAGGATAATGCCGATACATATACCTTTATCTGAAAAGCTAGCCACAATTCACCATTGTAACTTCCTATATTTTGTGCAAGCCATTTGGCGCTAGGGCTATGAGTAAGTAACACAGGGAGATCTGTAACGGATTTCTGTTATGAAGCCAGAATATCACTTTTATCCTAACTCGAATTAGGTTGTTTTTTCAAATTGCCACAGATATGTTCTGAAGGAAAACCTCACTTTAAAATTCGTGTCAAAGTTCAATGTGCCCGTATATAATTTGTTGTCGCATCCACGTTGGGGAGCATTCTTGAGATACCGTTGTGGCTATACAGCTTTCCGTTCCAACATCTAGACTCCCTAAGTCTGAGGGCTGAGCTAGTATTGATGTCACTATTGATTTCTTCCTTGATGTGGATAACTTTTGTCCATGAGTACTGAGTAAAATGATGTTACATATATATCACCCTTAATTTTCGTTCATCTCCAACTCTTTCACTTTGATGATGAATAGAAGAAATGAGACGCAATCGATTTTCGTTTCGTTGCCATACATACTCGTACATATATCCAATCGCATTGATATTAAAGTCACGTTTGAATGAATTTGAAACCTTTCGAATTATAACAAGAAATACTCATGTTCGACACAAAAATTCAATTCACTGAGGCTAATATTTCTGCTATGCGCTGATTGTATGAAATTCGGAATTCTTCTTGAAAAGTTTGAAAATCGCAATAAGCAAGCATGAAAAATTGAACTTCGCACTCGTGCGTTTACAACGTCATACCTTCATACATACACATAAATGTATATATACAGGTACTTATGCATAGAGGCAGTAAAAAGGAAGGGAGTTGGTTACCTTTGCTCATATTCAATCCAATTGAGGTTTGCTTGTAAAGAGCTTTGATTTGCAGCACGCGCTTTGTTTGCCTTTGAGTTCAGTTTCAGTACCGTACATTAACATTGGTCGATTAATTTTATATGAAAAGGTTCAAAATATCAGACGAAGTATTTCAAAGCTATACATGTGTATGTTTATATACATATTTTATTGGAATTTAAATTTCTTTTAGCACACTTTTAACTGCATATTCGTAGCAGTGGCTTTATTATGGTTTCGTTATAAACTTCGTTTGTTAGCTTATTTTTATACCTTTAATGAAAATGACATGGTATATTAAGTTTGTCATGAATCTCAAAATGGTAAGTCATTAAAGGAAGAGACCCCCACCAATAAGTAAACTGAAATTATCAGTATGAATAGCTGGGTTGATTTAGCCATATCCGCTTGACTGGTCTGCCTACCTGTCTGTCCGTCTGTCCGTTTGATCGCAAACTAGTTCCTCGATTTTTGAGATATCTTGATTAAATTTGATGAGCGAGTATATTTGAGGGTCCGATTAAACATTTATCGGAACGGCCGGATCGGACCACTATAGCGGATATCTCCATACAACCGATTTTTCATAAAATATCATTTTTGTTATATCTTCCTTAATTTAGAAGATTGAAGCTTAAAATTTCATCCAATGTTTACGTAAAAAGTATTGTTGTCTGAAAAAACTGTATAGATCGGTCGCATATATAGTATATATCACATACGACCGATTCAACAGCTAGAAGCATAAAATTTCACCAAATGCTTACGTATACGTTATATAGTTCAGATAAAAGATTCATTCATGCCCACTTTTATATAAAAGATTTTTAAAAGGGTCGTGGACGAATAAAATAAGCTATATCTTTGCAAAAAGAGCTTTATATCAATGTTATTTCATTTCTGAAGTGGTTTATAACAATAAATAGGAACAACTTCAAATTTTACAAAAATGGGCTTGGCACTGCGCCTTTTATGACTAAGCAATTTTACATGTTTCGGGAGCCATAAATCGAAGAAAAATTAACATATCGTAATGAAATTGTGTACACATATTTTCCCTATAGCAGAAAATATTTCTAGTAAAAATGGACGGGATCGGTTAAAGACCACGGCAACTTAGATATAAAACAATTTTAAAAGGGTCGCAGACTAGAATAATATGCTATAACTTAGCAAAAAATAGTTTTGAATCTATGATATTTCACTTATCAAGTTTATTGTAAGAGGAAATGGGGACATTTTTTTAAACGGGGCGGTGCCACGTGTTATGTAGAAAGTAATTTATCTGAAATGAAATGTACAATTGAAGCTCACGCTGAGTATATAATGTCTGTTACACTCGAACTAGACACCT
Source organism: Eurosta solidaginis (assembly GCA_029619165.1). Lineage (NCBI taxonomy): Eukaryota > Metazoa > Arthropoda > Insecta > Diptera > Tephritidae > Eurosta > Eurosta solidaginis. Next base: position 9,613 of record JARSSU010023367.1, read on the forward strand.
TTACTTGTTATTTCGCCTGAATGTTTTTGAAATTTCTATGTCAACATTTTGAAATCAAAGTTCAACAAGAATATGTCTTTGTATTAGGTACACATTTTTCGCTGATTTTTGTCCATTTATATATAAGATATATCTGAGCTCTTGTGCATACGCACTCAACTAGCAAATATCCACATTTATTAAGCCATCTGTTATATCCTGCCATCTTCTGAACTGTCGGTTTATATGCATCACATTTCCTTACTGAAAATTGTTAATTCGATGCTAAAGCCTTCCGATTCCATTATTGTCTTTGTGAGTTCAACATGCCGCACATATCATGGTGCATCTCTGACTTAATATCGTACCAGTTTCGTCAAAGTCTTCCAACCATGAATTTATACAAGGGTTATTATATATACATATGTATGATATATATAAATCGATCGCGTGAACAGATTAGCCTGGTTTCATTGGGCCACTTGAGGGCAGCGCGCTGCAAAACGTCCATTACGAAAAAAAAACAAATGCTTAAAAATTTAGGAGGATTACATATATATACCTTGACTTCGTTTGCAACTCTCTTAAAGAAGAAGGTCCAGACAATATTTTCTGATATAAAAGGTTAATTTTTAAAAGGGCCGAAATCCGAAAATGTGGATTTCCTTCATTTTCGAAAAATTATATGGGTTAAAGATACATCTTTAAATAACATTTTATATCATAAAATAATACCTGAACAGGAGCTAGCAAACATGCCATAAAGATGCACCCTGCGCACAGGGGGTAGAGTGAAATTATACCAATTTTAGGGGTTTCGAACCATATTATCGAAAAGTGGGTATCATGGAACATTTTGGACCAATGGGTCGTCCCCAGCGTAAAAGATCCCAATGAAACATTTCCTTTCGATTTGTTTGCATTAATTTTACAGTGCAGGGTTATTGGTATCTCAAATATGATAAAAAACTTAAATAAGTAAAAGCTTTGTAAATTTTTTGAAATCGTTCTAAGCGACTATTGTAATAAACAGAAGCAGTATATACCAGTAAAAGTACTTTGGGGAAAAATGCATTTAAAAGAAAAGCTCCCAATCTTCGATTTCATGAGTTATCGGAATAGGTTTGGGAAGCGTTCCACAATCACTATTCAAAACAAAAAACGGAGGCACAAGCTCGTTTCAACTTCGAAGTCCTTCGAGCCTTCATAGTCTCAATGTAACAGTGTAAGAGCTGCCTACGCACCGAATTCTTTTAACAGATAATCCTTCTTTAGTTTTTTGATCAAGCTGGCTCTAGATCGAGGGGTGCGATATCGTAAGAAACAATTTCGTGGCCGAAGAGTTTACATCCAGAGAAGCCTTTGCCTTACATTTGTGATCGTTGTTTTGATAAATTAAGAGAAAAATGACATGAAATTATTCAATTACACCCTTTAATAAATACAATTTCAACAGCCTCACTGTTGAAAGGAGTATGAAATAAAAAAAAATAAATAAAATAAATGTAAGGCGCGATAACCTCCGAAGAGATCTAAGGCCGAGCTTCTCTTCCAATTTGCGTCGTGCTCCTCTTGATTTTTCCCTACAAATTGGCCGGACGGGACCTACATGTTTTATGCCGACTCCGAACGGCATCTGCAAGGCAGATGAGTTTTCACTGAGAGTTTCTCATGGCAGAAATACACCCGGAGCGCTTGCCAAACACTGCCGAGGGGCGACCCCGCTTAGAAAAATTTTCTTCTAAATGAAAAACCTTATTTCTAAAATTTTGATGTTGCTTTGCCCGGGGTGCGAACCCAGGGCATACGGTGTGGTAGGCGGAGCACGCTACCATCACACCACGTTGGCCGCGCAGTATGAAATAAACTTACTAAAAATCAGCAAAACAAACAAAGAAATCATAAGAAGTCCACAAAGTAAACAGATTGTTTACATGAATAAAGTAAAAGGAAGACTTATTTCTTTAGTTAATCGCTTTCCCACGCTGGCGTAAAACGTCTGACAGTCTGCAGACGTTGTCAGAGCTCCCGCATAGCTCTCAAACTAACTTTCCAACAGAAAATAATTGTTTGTGGTTCCGGGTATTTTGTACCAATAAAAGGTCTTTCTCTCTCTAATAAGGAGGGCTGAAATTATTAGGCGTCTTGTTTTCTACAGCTGTAAATTTTGTCTGCTCGCTTAAAAAAAATTTCAATTGAAATGCAAAAACAAATTAAACAACTCGCTTATTTTGTTTTTATTTTTATTTTCAATTGAAAATTTTTTCCAACTGAGCAGGAAAAATCTTGAAGCTTTAGAAAAAAAAGCCCGCATTATTTCTTTAGCAGAAAGAAAAGACCAGAAACCTCAGCCTATTAATGTTAGAGACCTTTCTGTGAAAATAATTAATTTCTTGACATAAAAAGCTTTGCTGAGAGAGAAACCTTGGCAAACAGCAAAAACTGACAAAATTTGAAAAATGTCTGGACCCAGAGATGAGCTATTACTTTTCGAACGGTTTACGGTTCGAAGAATTTGAATTCCGAATAACGGTTCTTATTTTCAGATGCTCATCTTGGTGCTTCCTTTTGGGATTTCTTACCTAAAGTAACGAAAACCACGTTTTTCGGCTGCATTTAGTACGTAATTTGGCACAAAAACAAATTTTCATTACAACTAAACTAAAGCAGTGCATTAGAGCGCAATGATTTCCTGCAATTTATTTTTTTTCTTCACCCAGCTGATAGCCTCTGATGCTAGCGCTGCATATTTTAGAACCTAGGAAAACAAGGCAACTGAGAGTATAAAAGCAACGCAAGCTAAGGAATAGTCAGCCCGCTTGGGTTTAAACGTTCTAAGTGAAGTTCACGAGTAATTTAATTGTGATATACTACTTTCCTATAAGTGTTGGAAATAAAGGACATTTTGCGACACTGAAATTATTTATGCGACAGTTCAGAGATTCGAACTATAATAGGAGGTGCAACTCAATCAAGAATTTCCCAAAACTCGCTACAATACGTTCCTTTACTCTTTGTCCTTGTTCGCTGTGAACAAAACTGATATCTGCGTGTGGCAAACTTTCAGGCTGATTTTCCTGTATTGGTTTTGGAGTTGTATAGTATAGAGGGTAGTCGCTGTTATTTCTTTCAGCTTATATGTATGTTTTCGTTTTATTAGGGCCGTTTTCTCATCCACCCAATAAAGCTCAATTAACTTACGGGCAGATAAATTATTCCTCACTTTATAGTCGACTTTAACGATTTTCAGTTTTCTCATCTGCCCTGTAAATTAAACCATGCATTTGATGAAGATACGGCAACGTCATATGAAAACTGTAATACGTTCGAATTAAAAGTGTACTACTTTTTTGTTGCATACTTTTAGGCTTGACATGATATGCTTTAATTTAAACCTAAGAATGAATTTTAAAGGGTAGATGAGCTGCCGCTAATAAAAAAGAACTTGAGCAAATTAAAATTCACTTATAGGCAGGATAAAGTGAGCGCTAAAATTAAAGGCTTGATGAGAAAGCGGCCCTTAGTTTAATTATATTTTATTTTCAGCAGCAAAAGCTGAAGCTCCCTACATGCAATTACTAAGTTACTGACGTGCCTGAAACCAGACTTCAAATTTGTAAAGAAATTTTGTATGGAGAATTACCGCAAGACTAATACAGTTTGAAGAGTATTATAAAACATTGCTAAGGGAGCTACTCAAAAATAGTTTTACTTTCAATTTTTATAAGTTGTTTTAAAATAAAAAAATTTCATTCCAAGAAATGCAAGCAGAAAAACTTCCGGATATCTAAATTTATGAAGATCAGGTTAGTAAATTTATTTTAGGATATCCAGTGATGTACCACATTCGTTTATTTGACAATTATAACCACAGATTCTTGCGGTATTTATCATTTAAATAAACAGTTTTTACAAAAAAGTCTCCTTTCGAGAAATATTTAATGCGATGTTGAACTTTTTTTCTTATTCTGGTGTAAGAAAACATGTGCCGATATGATTTCCTACTCAAAATTTAGTTATGGGACGTAGAACATTTCCGTCACATAAAAGTGAACTTTCAAATGCTGTTGAAGTTGGTACCTGCAAGATATTTTTTACTTTTTTTGGGGAGTTTTGGCAGATTGAAATATATTTTTTCATGATCTTGCCACCAATTGCTGTCATTGTTCTTCTTATATGTTCTTCGAAATACGTAGCACCAAAATTCATTCTCCTCTCTTCTATCACTTCCTTTATCGTTTGGGAGTATATCCATGGCCGTAAGATCACTATTTTCCGGAGATACTTCTTGATCATTCATGTCAGCGGTACCCATTTCATGGCCCATTTTTTCCCAAAGTAGGAGGAAAACGTCTTCCCAAATCTTCAGCTAGATTTGCTTTGAATACTTTTTCCATCTTCGTATCAGAATTTTTAAATTTCAGATGCTTATTTATAATTCTATTAATGATGTGTTTCACCTTAGAAATTGGTATCGCGCTGTCACTAAGTTGAGTAAGTCCATTAGGACATCAACTGCATGTCAGTCAGTGTGTGAAGTTACGATCTTGCGGCTTTATTATAGAAAATTTAACTATCAGCCACTATAGGTCTCCGGTAGCTTCATTCCAAATTCACGCTCAATTGAGGTGTTTTTGCGCTACATGGATGACTGGCAATGTCTTATATTTTTACGCTGTCATGTACAATAAGTGTGACTTTTTATTGATTTAAATTCGTTCATGCCATCTCGAAGAGAGTCTTCTAAATTCTCAGCTGTGTGGCTTTCAGTCACCTCTTCAATAAGCATATTGAAAGGTCTAAAATTAGAGTTCAAATAATGCGTACCATATACGATTGGGTGGCTCTTGGTGTCCAGTAATCAATTGCCAAAGCTATGTCGAATGAAGAACTAAGAGCTTTTTAACTTTTTCTAGTTCACGGTTATGCATGGCTTGGGTTCTACTGAAAATGATTTTGCAACATGCACTTATTTTGTTTTTTTGTTTTCCGACAGGGTGGATAAACGATGTATATTGGAACGATTTTCCGTCATCCCTTGTCAAATTATAAATATACACAAACCTCTTGAG